>PVLA01000837.1:303761-445669 GCA_004027455.1 Hydrochoerus hydrochaeris | reverse complement strand
AAGAAAGGGAGGAAAGAAAGGAAGAAAGAAAAAAAGAAAGAAAGGTAGGTAGGTAGGTAGATAGATAGAAAGATGTTTTTTTTTTCAGTACCAGGTATTGAGCTCATGACCTTGCACTTGCCAGGTAGGCACTTGCGCCACTGAGCCAAACCCTCCACCCAAGAAATTTATTTCTTGGCTTTAGCACTTGCCTCTCCAGCTGTCCAGGACTTGTTTGGCTGAAATCAAATAATAACATAGCCCTGCTTTCTACCACTTTAATCATTTGACTTTACAGCTTTAAATACAACCTTCAGAGCCAGGTATAGTGGTACATGCCTAAAATCCTAGTACTTGGGAGGCTGAGGCAGGCGAATCCTCAAGAGCTCAAAGCCAGCTTTGGCTACATAGTGCAAAGACAGCCTGAATTACATAGAGGGGCCCTCTCTCAAAAAACCAAACTTTAAAAAAGAAAAAAAAGCATCTTCATAATCTGCTTACCTTTTTGGGACACTGGGGATTGAAACCAGCACCTCACACATGCCAGCCAAGTACTCTTTCATTGAACTACATTCTTAGCCCTTTACATGTTTTTTGAATATATTCTTTTTCCTAGCAGTTAGAATGCAAGCTCCATGAAAGATGTTTTTGTTGGTACAGTCCCACCAATGCAATCTAAAATAGTGCCTTGAACAAGATTAGTTTTATTGAACAAGATAATACTAACGTTCATAAAATGTGGTTAGTACAATTATAAAATTATAGGTACAAGTTTTTTAAAGCTTCGTAACTACTTCCTCATCACCTCATCTAATTTTTTTCTTTTCATGATAATGGGGGTGTTTCTTGAGTATTTTCTTGAGCTTTTTCATGGTATCACTATGGTGGCCTTCATGATTCTCGTTATTCTGGGATCTCATAATTCGTGATCCCATGATTCTGGGCTTACAGATGGACTACCATGCTTGATGACATCATCTTAAAGAGACAGTGAAATCATTCTATATTTATTTATATGGATCTTAACAGAATTTAAACTTTGTAGGCGTTTCATTAATCTTTATTAGTTTTTATTTTCCCACCTATAAAAAAAACCTCAGTTTGAGTGACCAGTTTTATTCTCTACAAAGTTATCCAAACAAATCTGTCTTCTTTCAATAATACAAAGTCACTTTGAGATACTGGGCTTGACCCAGGCATTTTTTCACACACTATGAAATGAATGATGTTTCTATATATTTTCATTAGCCAAGGAAAGTTGGTCAAGTTTTTCTTTACTTTTTGGAGGCTTTCACGTTACACTACATCCCCAGCACCTTTTATTAATTTTCAATATGGAGGCAGTATCTTAAATTGTTCAGGCTGGCCCAGAACAGTCATAACAAATCTTTTAGAGCTTTCAATGATACAAACAGCCAGTTGTGGCATGTGTGCCATAGGTTTGCCACCACTGGCATAGAACTTGCAATCCTCCTGTGTCAGCCTCCCAAGTCCTGGGATTATAGGTGTGTTCCACCACACTCAGGTAAGCTTCTTTTTTGCAGTTTCATATCAGAAAACTTTCTAGTGCTCATTTTGGCAGCACATATACTATTAAAATCAGAATAATACAGATAAGATTAGCATGACTCTTACAAGAATAACATGCAAATTTGTGAAACACTCCATGATATTAAAACAAAAACAAAACTTTTCCACTCCCCAAGTATTTCTAACACTGAAAATGACTTTTTCAAACTAGCCCCAAGAGATTCTCATATACAAAGCAACACTGACAACTCACCAGAGCTGACAGAATGAGAATTAAACAATTTCAATATTTTTTGTTGTCTTTGCAATACCATAGATTAAACCCAAGTCTTCTGTACTAAGCTACATTCCCAGCTCATTACTTTATTTTTAAATTTTGAGACAGGATTTTGTTAAATTGTTAAATTGCCCAGGCTTGGCTGGAACTTTGAATGCTGTGCCTTGGCCTCCTAGTCTGCTGGATTACAGGTGTGTACCACCATGTCTTGTCTGGTATTTTTGGCTGTGCTGGAGAATGAACCTAAGGAATGCTGAGCTACTTCACCAGCCCTTGTTTTATTTTGAGATAGAGTCTCACTAAATTGTCCAGACTGCCCTCAAATTCTGAATCTTTTTGCCTCAGTCTCACAAATAGCTAGGATTACAGGCTCTTGCAACCACACCCCACTAACATTGGTTAATTTTTGTAATCCTTTCCACTTTTTGTGGTTATTGTCATTGTAAGTTATTTTGAAATCCGTTAGTAAATTATTTCTTGGACATTGTATATAGGAATGTTTCCATATCCTTGTAATAAAAATAACTAATTTCTACATACTTACAGACTAAAATTCAAGGATATCCACAAGTTTAAAAAACAAACACCTCAAGAACATTCCTTGGTTCAAAACAGCTCAAACAGGTTTAGTGGCACATGTCTGTAATCTCAGTACTCAGGAGGCTGAGGCAGGATTATTGTGAGTTCAAGGCCAATTTGTACTTAAAGCAAGACCCTATCTCAAAACAAAACAAAACAAAATAAAACAAAACGAGCTTACCTCCTGATGCTGTGTAGCATCACTAGAATCAATCTCATATTTTCTGATTTTTTTCTCATTTTCAACATCATCTTCTTCTTGTACCCAGGTTCTTTTTTGGCTGTTGCTGGTTTCTTCCATTTTGTCTTCAGATGGTAAAATCTCTTTTTGATATGTCTCAATCAAAGGCTTTCCCTCAATTTCTATTGAGTCTGAGGAATTAATCTCACCAGAATAAATGGGAAGATTTTCCCCATTTATATATTGAGATGGACTTAAATTCAGTTTAGCTGCAACAGATCCAATTCCTGAATCTTTGGTGATGGTCTGAGTTTCTAAATGATTTAAAGCAGTTGCCTCTATTGGCATCTGCTCTAGGTCATCAATACCAGTGACACTACAATTTCTCTTGTTTGGCAATTTGGGCAAAAATATTCCCAATGGACATCTCTTCATTTTATCTTTAACAGATGTCTTTAATGGTACAAGGGTAGTCTCATCTCCATTGTAACAACTTTTATTTTCTTCAACTCTGTTATGTTTAGCATCACTGGGGGGTATGTTAACATTATCTATTTCTGTAGACTGTGCTATAGTCACATTATTGAGTGCTTTGTTTTCTAATTTGCATAATTTTTCTGAAGAAGGCAGTATATAAGCAGTTTGAAAATCTAAAACCTCTCCAGGTTTTCCATTCAAATTATTCAGGTTTGGCTTAACACTACTAAAATATGGCACATAAGATGGAAGTACAGGACCCGTTTCTTTAGCATTGGCATGGATTTGCATAACTTGGGCAGTCAAGTCTGTGTCACTGTGGATATCTGTATTTTCCCTTAGTTCTTTTTTACAGCCTATAGTAAACTGTTTCTCATTACTGAACATTTTGGATTTGTCTGAACATGTAGGTGCAGAGTAGTTCTCTGTAACAGTATTTAAACTCTTATTTTCAGTGTTAGACAGCTTTGACACATCTTCACTGACAACATTCTGTCCTTTTTGGGTGAACAGGAGTTGTTGGGTCAAGACATGAGGCTGAGAAGTAATGAAAGCATCATCAACAAACGTCTCTATTTGATCCTTTGGAAGTTTAAAAGATACATGCTTTAAATTGAGTTCAGTCGTTTCCTCTAGGTTTTGATTATGCACTAAAGTTTGACTAGGTAATAGATTTGGAGGCTGTTTTTGTAGATCTTGATCTTTGAGCAGTGCTACAGCATAGTCTATCTGTCCTGTGGAATTAGTTGGAGTAACTTTTTCCTTCTCTAACAAAGGACAAGGAGCAAAAAGAGGTGGGCCCTCAGATTCCAAATATTCACTGGCTAAATTATCTGTAAAGGCAAGGTCATTTTGCACTAGGTACTTACTGGTTTTATCTTTATCACATAAGGAGTTGACATTATTCTCCAAATTATTAAAAGGAGAAATAACATCTGGTGAATGAGAATATTTATCACTGGATCCACAAATAGCAGCTACATGACTACCTGTAAAATCCACATGTTTTCTATCTGTACTGTTTAACTGACAGCTTTCAATTCTGGCTTTTTCCAGTGCATAGGCTTGGTCTACAACTTTTTCCATGTCCCTTTCACCTGCAGCAGCCTCACGGAATTTGATGATTCCCATTTCACTCCGATGCCTAGAGAATGTATTCGTAGAAATAGAAGGTATTATATGATCCTTTTGCTCAGGGTGAACAATTTTGTTTTCTATAGCCAGTATCTGGTTTTTAGTGACTTCTTCAACATAGTTATCAACCTTAGGAAAATAAACATTTAAGTTTTTTTCTTTTGTTGTTCCAAATTTAGAATGTTCTTTAAGTATTTTCTCTGTGGCTTGACAATCAATAAAAACAGTATGGGAGTTGGTGACTTCCAAATCGTTATTATCTACAAACATTACAGTTTTGTCCATAGGCCTAATAGTTACTTCATCTGGTGACACAGTTTTATTTGCTGAGGCAATTGTATGACTTCTAGTGATTTGCATGTTATCTTGTCTGCAGTCATATAAAATGGTTCTAGAGATTCCTGTCGAAGGTACCAAACTGAAGTCTTCCCTCTCTTCGAGAGCACTTTTGCTATTTATTCCCACCATAGAAGTCTGGATGATATCTATGTCATTTTTATCATCCTCTGAAGATGAAATGAGTTTGTCATCTTGGAGCCTAAGGCTTTTTCTTCTCTGATTTTTGACTGATAGAGGTTCATTGACAGATCCAGGCTTTTGTTTATCTTTGACATTTTCCCAAGTGGTTAATGTAGATATGCCCATATTCTCATCAGATAAAAATGTTATAGCTTTCTCTGTAGGATCTCTGTTAGAACATTCCTCTAGCACTGTTATTTGTCTGTCTTTTGGTGCTGGGTAATCACTTTCAGAAAAGAAAACATTATCCTCAGAAGATGTTACTTCTGGTTTTTGTAGGCTTTTCCTTCTGGATTGTTCAAAGTTAGATCTACCTGGAAGTATGGTTCTCTCTTCTGTTTGGTAGTCAATGAAAACAGTGTGGGATTTGGTCATTTCTAGTTCATCATGATTATTTACAAACATTACAGTTTTGTCCACAGACCTAGAATCTATTTCATCTGGTGACACAAGTTTACATTCTAAAGCAGTTGTGTGACTTCTAGTGATCTCCATATCATCCTCCCAACATGCATACAAAATAGTTTTAGAAGTTCCTTCCAAAGGTATCAGATGAGAGTCAGCCTTTTTTAATAAAGGTTTATGGTTTATTTCCACTGTGTAACTCTTAGTGATATCCATATCATTCTCATCACCCTCTGAAAATACTAGAGTCTTATCAATTTTTAGTGCACCAATACTTCTCCTTTCACAATTTTTGATACTTTGTTTTTCTTTTAGAAATCCAGGATTCTGTATATTTTTGTCATCTAACATATCCTTATCATTACACATAAATGCTTCAGTTTTTTCTATAGGACTCTTATCACATTGCTCCACTTTTACATGTGTCTTTGTGCTTTCTCTTGGGAGCTGGGTGGTTCTGTGTTCTACATCAGCATTTTTAATTTCTTGTACTTCAGTAGGACCAAATCCAATGACAACAGTGTGACTCTTGGTTAGATCCATACCTTGCTCTTCCTCTGAACAAACAGTCATCTTATCATGAGAACAGTCAGGTGTGGGATCCTCTAAATTTTTCCTTAGTGACTCAGGAAGTATGGAATTCTGGTCTAGTACAGATTTCACTACATGACTGGTCAGAGCAGTATTATGATTTTTCATGGCAGACTGCCTTTCTGATGAAAGTAATGGCTCTTTGTTAGAAAATGAGTCTTCATTTGAAACTGTATTTCTATTATTTCCTAGTGGTGCTTGTTGTTGAAGAATTGCCCCTGAATAGACTATATTATGTTTTGTTGGTGTGTCCTCATTATAGCCAGCTGATGGAGGCAAATCTTTATCATGACAGAATAGGCTCTGCTGTAACCTTCCCTTAGGTACACCAGGGACTAAGTTATAATTTACATTCATTTTTCTATCTTCTGACCCAATTATATAATTTTGGAGCATCTTTCCTTTTTCAGGTATTGATGTGGCCATCTGTACACCTGCCTGATATTGTTCAAAAATTTGATTATCTATTAAAACTGTGTGGCTCTTGGTAAAGTCAATGCTGTCTTTTGAATAAACAGTTTTCTCTGTGATACAAGGTATGGCATCTGGATTGGGACATATTTTTAAATAATTATTGTCATGCTTTAGCAAATTTGTCTCCTCTCTCACACTTGAGAGACACTTGGTCAGCTCCATTTCATCATTACAAGTAGAATAAAAAACTGTCTTATTACCTGGAATAAGTGCTTCACTAGAACATATAGATTCTTGGGTCACTGCCAATGTTCTGTTATCTTGATCAGAAGTTTGAGTGATTCTGCAAGTTTCTGACTCTGTAATATGACTTCTGCCTATAGGTAGTTTATCTTGAGAGTTTAAGGAAGGGTCTAGAAAAGCAGAACTGAATTGCTTAAAGATTGTTTTCTTTCCTAGAGCTTTAGTTTCACAGTCTGTTGCAATATCCATGACAGTCTGAGTTTGATTTTCTGTTTCAGATAAATCATCTACAGAGGGTAAAACCTGTAATGTGTGGTTAGTTGCCAAATCCATACAGTCATTGTCATAAATTGTAATGTCACCTTTAAATTTCCTTAAGTTGGCCTCATTGGTTATGGGACTGAAAGTCTGAATATTGTTTGTATGACACTGCGTTAAATTCATTCCATCATCTTGTTCTCTAAAGATTCTAGTCATTTTACTACTTTTCTCATCTACATTAAAAGATGTGCATATTTGATGGGTGGAAGGGGTATTATTTGATTTCTTGGAATAAATAGGAATTTCAGAATTTTCTTTATTAGGTCCTGTAAAAAAAGAAGCATTACACTTCCCTGTTTTCAATCTTTTTATGAAGTCACTAAAATTTTTTTTCTCCGAAGTGTTTTGATCCATGGAAATGCTTAATTCTTTTTTTATACTTGAATCCTCAGTGTGGCTCTTTAAGTTAGCTAGAAATGATGTGGTGTCTATCTTAGCATATTCTTCATTTTTGGAACAATCTAAAAAGTCTTTAGTAATCATCACAGTGTTACTTGCTGTCAGATCCATCTGGTTTTCATCTGAAAAGATGACTGTCTGATCATTTGTATGTTTCCTTTCATGTTTGTGTTCTTTACTTGAAAACTATTCAGAAAGAAAATAAAAGAGATTAGACCAAATGTAAATTTCTAAAATATATTCTACAACATTACTATGTAAACAGTTCTCAGTGAGGAGTCAATGCTGTGGTATGTTGTATGCAATTTGTTTTTTAAAAATTTTGTAAAGTTGAATAGGTTTTTTTTAGTGTTTGGGAACAAATTAAAAATTCAAGGTTAAATGTATACCCTGTAGGATGACTTAAAAATGAAAAGATAGAAAAGAAAATCTCCATAAATATCAAATGTAACCCTAATGGAGATTCTGTATTGGATAGGTCATTCTCATCCTAAACAAAAAAGTCTTAGAAGGCATAGAAAGGTGTATGATAGCTAATTTATTTTATACTCTGGGCTCCAGTCATTTAGTGTATAAAGACACAGTCTAACTCCTTGATACTCAAACTATAGTCAATGGGCCTACACACTATCAATGAGACTGTTATAAATACAGAGTCTCATAGTCTACCTCTTGTTTACTGGATGTGAATTAACTAAATTTTTTTTTCAAGGAAAGCTTTAATTGGCTTTAAATGAATCTGTATTTTAATAAAGTCCTAGGTAATGCATATGTTTATTAAGGTTTTAGAAGTCCTGGTATAATATATATCAGTATTACTTAAATTGCTAGTGATTTAACTACCCTCAGTTAACTGGACAAGTAGGAAGTTTTTCCAGTCTATAGTGATTCATTTTGGTAAGTCATCCCTAAATTATGTCATTACTATAAATTCCTCGTTATTTTTAAAGTTTCTTTTTTTTTTTTTTCCTAAGACAGGGTCTCCCTAGTCAGTTCAAGCTGGCCTTGAACTCACTTTGTAGCCCAGGCTGGTCTCAAACTCATAATTCTCCTGCCTCAGCCTTCCAAGTACTAGGATTACAGGCCTATACCACCATGCCCAGCTTTGTATTTTTAAAATTTTAGCTGTACAGAGATTTAAAAATAAAAGTATTTGCATGGACTCATACCTCTCTTTGCTGTCCCTGGGTCTGAATGGGAGCACAAAGCAATGTGTTCATCCCTATTAAGAAAAAAGAAAAAAAATGTAGTCACAAAAAATTTGTATCATCAAGACTCTGATTTTCCACTTCTTAGGCCCTTTACCAGTTAAAAGTACTATATTTACTAGTTACTAAGTTCTTCATAAGGACTTAAGAATTAAATTTCATTAAGATTTTTAATTATCTTTATGGGGAGGTACTAGGGAATGAATCCAGGGCCCTGCAAGTGCTCTATCACTAAACTACATTCCCAGTCCCTAATTTCTTTGAAAGACAGAAACTGACGGTTATTGTTTCCTCTGTGTGAATAAAATATTTTTAGAATATGGCAGCAATTTTAAAAATTGGAAATTTAGACTATTATTTATTATATTTTACTTATTATGTCTTTTCATATTTATATTTTTACTTCCCAGATAGCAGAGGTACATAATGAAGAATACTAAGTGATGAGAATGAAAGATCAGGATACAATTTTTTTTTGGGGGGGGTACCGAGGATCGAACTCATGACCTCACACTTGCAAGGCAGGCGCTTATTCCACTGAGCTAAATTGCTGGCCCACAGGATAAGATTTTAAGGACCTTTTATGCTATGTTAAGGAATTGATATGTTTCCATAATGAAACATATGCATTTTATAAAAATAAGTACAAAGCCAGGCGTGATGGCACCCTCCTGTAATCCCAGCACTTGGGAGGCTGAAGCAGGTAGATTGTTGTAAGTTTGGGACCAGCCTGGGCTACAAAGTTAGTTTAAGGTCAGCTTGAACTGCCTAGAGAGACTTTGTCTCAAAAAGATTTTTTAAAAATCCATTGTAAGATATAATGTATTTTATAAAATATTCATTATAGAAAAGTAAAAAAAACAATAAAGAAAATAGATTCAAGAAAAGATGAACTAATAAGGCTAAGAAACAACAACGACAATTAGGCGTAGTGATGCACACCTGTAATCCCAGCACTCAGGAGGCTGAGGCAGGATGGTTGTGACTTCAAGACCACCCTGGGCTACAAAGAGCTCAAGGCCAGCCTAAAATGCATAGGGAAACCCTGTCTCAAAAAGACCAAAAAAAAGTTACATTCAAAACATTTTAAAACTGAAATCCAGGCATGGTAATCCACATCTGTTACTCTCAGTGCTTACGCTGCTAAGCTAAATTCCTGGCCCATTTTTAAAAATTTTTACTTATTTATTTTTTTCACTGAACCATTTTAAATGAGGAGGTAATATAATCAAATTTAGAAATATAAAGAATGGACTGAAAAGATATGAAACTAAATATAACAGTCCAAGAAAAAATAATGAAGACTTGCATTAAAACAATTAAAAAAATAAGAGATAAAGAGATTTACAAGATGTGCAGAAGACAGAATAGCTAGAAAGTAAAGGCTAATGAATATGAGGAATAAAGGAAGAGTTCAAAATAATTCCTCCATTCCTGACTTGAATGAATGAGTGGAAATCCAAGATAGAAAAATCACAAGGTACAGCAGGGTTGAGAGACATCATAACATGCTTATGAAAATTTATATAGAAGGCCTTGTATAAAGAACAAAGCTTTCTTTAAATTATTTTTTCATGGATCATATATACATTACCTATCAAGAGACAAGGAGAAAAGTATACAATAAAGAGTATTCTGATCATACTCACCGGTAATCTCACAATAACTACCTTCTGAATTATTCCTAAAAATCAAAAAGGCATGTTTATAATCTCTATCCCATACAGTTACCTAGAATAGCAATATTTAAAAGAGTAGGGAAAATCAGGCATGGTGGTATACTCCTATATTCCTGTGCCATGATGGCACACTCAGCAAGGATGCTGAGGCAGGATGGCTGCAAGATGGAGGCCAGTCTGGGTTGTGCAGTGAGTTCAAGGCCAGCCTGAATTGTGCAGTGGAAAAAAAGAATAATGAAAGCTGGGTGTGGTGACGTATGTCTGTGATCCCAGCACTCTGGTAGGTTGAGGTAGAAATACTGCAAGTTTGTGCTCATCTAGGCAATTCAGACTTAGTGAGACCCTATCTCTAGTTTGAGGATGAAATTGCTGAATTAGGGCACATGCACTTAAAATTCTGAATGATACTGCCAAATTGCCTATAAAATTTATATTCCCACTAGTAATGAGCAACTGTTTTTTTTTGGGTGGGTGGGACCAGGAATCAAACTCAGAATCTTGCACTTGCCAGGCAGAGTGCTGTGCCGCTGAGCTATACTCCTGGCCCTGCAACTTCTTCTGTATATCCTTAACTGATAAAAAAATATCTCAGTGGAGAGTCTTTGATAACCCACTCGGGACTGCTTTTGACTCTCTCAGATAAACACATTTTGTTCTTAAAAAAAAACTCAGTGTAGTCGAAATTTGCATTTGTCTTACGATTCGTACGGGTAAGCATCTTTTCATTTGCTTAAAAGTTACTTTTCTATGTAGATGTTTAGCATTCCAAATCTGAAGCTGAGAATTTTTTTAATGTGACACTCAAAAAGGCTTGTATTTGGAGCACTTTAGAATTCAGAGTTTCAGATTAGGGATACTCAGCTGATAAAATCTACACAAATATCTAAAATCTCAAAAAGTGGGGCTGGGGATTTAGCTCAGCAGCATAAGTGTCTGCCTTGCAAATGTGTGGTCGTGAGTTCCATCCCTGGTACAAAAAAAAAAAACCCACCAAAACCTCAAAAACTGTGAAATCTGAAACACTTCTGGTTCAAAGTATTTTGGATGACATGTAACTATTATTAATAATATAACAAAAAAGACTAATGAAAACAATCTATTAATGAATTTAGTGATTTATATATGAAAGTAATCATGTCTACTGAAACTATAAATTAGATAATGCATATCTTCATTAGAGCAGTAATTATACCACATTCTGCAAAGAATCTATGTTTTGAATTAATGCTACATATTTTACAAAAGGTCTATAAAAACACAAAAATGTTTTAGTTTTGTTTTTGTTTTTTGAGACAGAGTCTAGTATAAAGTACAGGCTGGCTTTGAACTCACTATGTAGCTGAGAGTGGCCTCAAACTCACAGGATCCTCCTGTCTCAGACCTTCAAGTGCTGGGATTACAGGTATGTGCCACCTCTTTTTGCGGCCAAAAAGAAAGGAAAATTTTTTCTTTTTCCTAACTTTTACAAAGATAGGGTCATTTATTCATGTTATATTACTGGATTTCACACACAAAACTCCAGTTGTCTGTTCTGAACACCAAGGTCAGATATTCCCCCCACACACACACACAGTATATACACATATTTGCATATGTGAGAAATAAAAATACATAGCACAACAGGTCTCAAGGAAATGAAAGTTGTTTCCTGGTTGTGTGATGTGATCTATACCCAAGCCAGTACTCTGTGGAGACCCTTGTTAGGCTAAATGCCAGTACAGCATTTCTTTTACCCTCCTGTGCCAACTTCAATCTTTCCCAGAGGCCATGTCACATGGAGTTACCAGCAACATAATAGGCAGACACAGAGACAAGTTTAACATATGACAGTTCCACAGAAGGCTCCCTGAACTCTCAGCCCCAGAATTTCCAGTGAGAAAACCAAACCCACAGCATTTCACAGGCTGGAAAAATGTCCTTTGTTGTACCTTGGGACTGGGGCTACCCTCTGTAGACACTAAAAAGTCAGTAAATAGTGGGTACAGGTGAAGCAGAATTTCCCTTGGTTCTGAGAATGAACCATATACTCCCATGAATGAAAAATGTAACAGGAAAAAAGAAAACGCAGAATTTTAAGAGTGAAGAAAGTAACAAATTCAGCACATTTGTTTCCTTTCTTTTAAGGCACTTTGGAAAAGTCAGGATCTAGGGACAGAAAAACTTCTGTATTTCTCAAAACTCAAGCTTCAAGATCTTAGTCTTTTTTTTGTATCAGGGACCAAACTCATGACCTTGCACTTGCCAGGCAGGTGCTTATGCCACTGAGCTAATTCCTTGGCCTCAAAACTCACTCTCAGTGCAGTCTCAGTTTCAATAACATCATTATTAAGATATGGGGAACCTAGGGAAGAATAGGCCTGCTGCATAGTCCTGTTTACTTCTGGGTAGGAAGATAATTTCTAACCAAAACAAAGACTTCTGGAAAAAAAAACAAGTCAGCATTCAAAATGCTCAAGCAATAAAGGCACAGGTAGGATTAGGATCCAGGTATCAGCTTTGCCTCCACACCCAGGGCTGGTCCTCCGGGGAGCAGTAGCATGGCTTCTGGCTGCCCCAGCAATGGGTTCAACCATAGGATTAGGTAGCTGAATCTCAAGACCTCAACCCAGGATGGACCTGGGAAAGGCATTTTGTGGTAGGAATGCCTCCTGCCATCTCACCCCAGGAAGCAACACATCTCCCCAAGAGAGGTGGGTTTGTGAAGGAACCCTGTGGGTTAGCATCACAAGGAGTGGGAACACCTGCTAAAACCCTGAGGAGGAATGGGAAGCTTTAGGCACCCAAGTTTGCAGGAGGTGCTGGGGGGTGTGGGTATGGCTGAACTTTCTAGATCACTAATTAAAAGGCAGTCATGCTGGAGAATGAATAGTCTTTTTGACCCTGAATGCCACAGACAAATTTTAGGGACTAGTCAAGAGCCAAAGGAACTCAGGATAGAGGAAGGAAGAAAAGAGAAAAGCAGGGCAGAGGAGAGAAAGAACTAGTACTGTAGGGTGAGCCAGAGTGTGGCCACAGAGGCTGTGAGGAGCAGTTCCCGCCTGGTACAGAGGTTCTCTCCAGTTGGGGAGGAGTTAGAGGAGGTAAACAATCTGACTGGTGTTATTTAGAACCCCACAGCCTTGGCCCTGCCCACTTGGGCAGGGTGGGGGAGGTGAAGAGGTCTGCTCAGTAGGCTGAGCCTAGCTCTCAGGTCTCTGCCCCAGAGGTCTTATCCACACCAAAGGATCTAATGGTGATTTTGCTCTTCATAAAACCGGGCCTGCCAGCTAACTCAAGAGGTCCATTTTTGGCCATTACAGCATATATTATTTTTTTCTCCTAAAAAAGGTTTGATCCCCTCCCACAGTTAAAACACCTTAATAATACACAGGCAATTCTAGTTTATATAACACATCCAGAAAAATAAATTGTAGTGACTTAACACTAAAAATAACCATACAAACATGGATCAACACAAAATCAAGCTAGACCATAATCAGAACTTGATTTGTTATTTACAAGCTGCTTTAAAAACATCTTTATATTCAGAAATCAGACAACTTGGAGACAGGCATTGTAAGTGAAAACACGCAGGGCCTTTGCTCTGATGGCTAAAATTGCCTTGGGATTCATACATAAGCAGGACAAAGGTTCAAAATTCTTTTAAAATTCTTTTGCTGTGAAAAGACACACATAAAATATAATTTGTTTTTAAAAAGGCACATAACTAGCTCAGCGGGATAAGCGCCTGCCTTGCAAGCACATGGTCATGAGTTTGATCCCCGGTACCAATAAAAAAAAAGTAAAATAAATTTTTTAAAAAAGGGCACATAACATACAGTGATTGTAGTAGTTGCATACCACTAAAAAAAGGTAGGGGACATAATAGGAAGCTGGCTGAAACTGTTTTTTGTAAAACTTGACAACCAATAGATATACCAACCAATTTCAGCAGCAGTCTCCACCCTTTTATTTTTTGCGCCATGGATTAAACTCATGACCTTGCACTTGCCAGGTAGGCACTTACACAATTGAGCTAAATCTCCAGCCCTCCAATTTTTCATAAAATAATAAAAACATCACATTTTTAACCAAAATTCTTACCCATTTCACAAGTTAGCAGTTTCATCAGTGGGATTGAGTCCTACAGTCACCAATTTTGAGCTGTGCTGTTCTGAGGCTTTGTGGTGACACTGTGAGCATGTCCAGAAGCCCCCACAGCTGACATTTTCTATACTGACAAACACCTTGTACTGCTAAGAAGTCACACAAGCCAAGTTGTAGACAAAAATGTCCCCTTCCTCCTGGTCACTGGGGACCTATTACTCAGATTGTACAAATGAGAGGGACCAGAACAACAGACTGACAGAAACACAGCAGAGATCCCTGGCCATTCTGAATCTCCTATTTATATCAAACACTAACGTGGTGTCCCAATATCCACTGTGATTTTGGTATATAATTGGTGTCTCTCTATGTCCAACAACTGGTAGGTGAGTGAGTTCAAACCATCAGAGTACATTGTCTCCTTTGTGTGTGCATTTTGGGCAAACCTCTGAGGATTGGGTTCATTTTCCTTGTCTTTTTGAGTGACAGATCATGTGATACCTCCCAACCACAGTATCTGGGCGAGATACAGACATGCCCTTAAGAGCTAATCTGTAAAAATGTCATCATCTTCTCCTCCCCAGCCCCAATAATTATTAGGAAATCCATGATGATAAGAAACTGTCATTTACTTAGAGCAGAGACACCTCCAAAATACTGAACATAAGGCAGGCTAAATCCAAACTTGTCCATTGAAACAGAAATATGTCGTGGCTGTGAAAAACACCTGTATGCATTATGATCATCCATTGAGATGAGGTCCACATCACTGAATACAAAGCAGTTGTAATCATAGTCCTTTAAGGCTTCTTGAAAGCCAATATTGAGAAGTTTAGCACGGTTGAACATGCAGTCTCCAGCCTGGTTGATAACGTAGATACCATAGTCCAATCGCTGGCAGAAGTGGGTGCAAATAATACAGCAAATATTTGAGATGCTCCTGCTGGTTACAGAATGGAATTATGATGGACACCTTCTGAGGAGAGATGCATTCCTTGGGAGTGTAATGGCCGCCCATCTTTATCTCTGGATTTGGTGTTGCCAAAAACTCCAGATCCACAGGAATGTTAAATTTGATCACCATGGAGCCAATAAGCAGTGAGGACTCCTTGGGGTAAGTGGGCAACAACAGTACTTTTATGGGGGGCACTGGGACAGAATTCAAGTTATTTGTGGAGTTGTGGTCAGAATCCACACCAGTACTGGAGTCTTAATCCAGGAGAGGCTGAGCAGAGACATCCAAAGGAGGCAGTGGCCAGGTCACTCTGGACTGGGATTCCCCAGGGGGATGCCAGCTGGCAACAATGCCCAGCACTGTCATGGGGACTCCAATCAGTTGGGGCAGGTGGCTCAGGTTGAGGCTGAACAGGTAGTAGACAAGGGTGACACCAAAGTGCAGGGCATAGAGGGCCACGAGCAGGCAGCAGGCACGTTGCAGGGAACCACAGGGCAACGTGGCACTGCCACTCAGTAGCTGCTCCTGAAACCTCATCTTCCCATGCTGGCCTTAAGAGGGAGGTGCACTACATGTGGGGCTGCCCAAAGAAAAATGTTTTGAATGTCACCCTGCAGCTCAGGCTGGTCTCCAATTTGAAGAGATCCTCTTGCCTCAGCCTTCTGAGTGCTGAGATCACAGGCATTCATCACTACACCTGACCTAAGAATAAACTTTTTAAATAGAATTTGAACATGTCCCTTACTTACCGGGTAAACAGAACATTTTCTCCTGCTTCTGTTTCTAAAAATAAAATAAAAATTAAAGTTTTTCAAAGATACACTAATAAAGCATTAAACAAATAAACAAAACCCCACAAAGAGAGATTAACAATTTGAAAAAACAAATTACTTCTATTCACCCTACTTTATATTCCCATGTCTCAAAGATTTTTGTTTTAAGACAGGATCTTGCTCTGTTGTCCAGGCAGGCCTCAAAATAACAATTCTCTTGCTTTAGCCTTTGGAGTAGCTGGGGTCACATATACGTGCCACTGTGCCTGGCTTCATGGTATACTTTTTTTTTTGTCTTTTTAAGAAAGGGTCTCCCTATGCAGTTCAGGCTGGTCTTGAGTTCACGTTGTAGCACAGACTGGTCTTGAACTTGCAACTATCCTCCTGCCTCAGCCTCCTGAGTGCTGGGATTACAGGCATGTACTACCATGCAGGCTTCATGGTAAACTTTTTAAGTATGAATATGGTAGCACATATCTGTAATCCCAGCACTTTGGGAGGTCTGAGGCCAGCCTGGGCCACTTAACAAGATCTGCCTTAGAACAGAAATTTTAAAAAGGGCTGGGGACATAGCTCAATATAAAGGTCTCTGGAAGGGGAAGAACCAGACAGCAAGTTATATCAATTACCTGGTTAGATAGCCATAGTAAAATTTCAAAGAAAAGAATTAGCAGGGACTATAGTAATATAACATATTTACCTGTAATTCCTGACTTTTTCACTATTTTCATATGAGACTCTGTCTGGAATACTCTAAAACTAAAAATAAAAATTAATGAAAATATGTATATTTTAATTATAATTTTTGGTATTAATTTATACTATATTCTGAAATAAGTAAAGAAAATCTTTCTTTTTTGAGGTAGTGCTGGGAATCAAACTCCAGGGTTTCATGAATTCATGAATGTTAGCTTAGTGTTCTACCAAGTTTCACCCTCTATCCAAAGACAGCAGGAGGAAAAAATGGTATTATTTTATTCCAATTTCCACTTTGTTATATTATTCACTATTACTATTTAAAATATCAAAATCAGTCTACCACGGTAAAGCCTGTTGTGATTTCTTTCAATGAGCCCTGACCTAATCATTATTTTATTCTTTTCAATAACCTAAAATACTCATTTGATTCAACAATTATCAAGCACTCCCTATATACCTGGCACTATACTATATCGTGGGATACAAACACATGATTCTTGGCCTCAAGTAGCTTCCACTGCAAGAACAGTGACTTTTACAACATACTGGGTGCCAGTGTGATATTTTCATTCATGCATATAACATATTTTGATCATATCCATCTCCTATTACTCTCCCCGAAAACTGTATCTCCTCATTCTCTTCCTCTTGTGTAAGTCTCTCTTCTACTTTTCATGCTATCTTTTTTTTTTTAAATTCCACACACTTGTCTTGTAATACAGTACTTGTCTTTGAGTCTCTTAATTCACTTAACATGATCACCAGTTCCATCCATTAAACTGTAAATAATGTAATTTCATCCTTCTTCTTTATTACTGAATACTATGTTGTACACACATACCATATTTTCTTTCTTGCATTGTTTTTTATTTTTTTCATTTTTTTTGAGACAGTATGTCACTATATACCCAGGGTAGCCTCCAACTTGAAGGCTTCCTGCCTCACCCTGCTAAATTTTGGGATTACAGGCCTGTACCACTGCACCATGCTATACCACATTTTCCTTATCCATTTTTCTGCTGATGGGCTCTTAGGCAGGTTTTATATCCCATAAACACAGGTATTTGGGTATCCCTAAGTATACTGGCTTTAATTCCTTTAGGTATATATAAAGGAGGAGTACAGCTGGTAGTTTTTTCTAGCTTTCTAGTGCTAATACAAGATAGCTCTACTTTTAGTTTTTTGAGGAACCTCCATACCGATTTCCATAGTGACCATACTAATATGCATTACTACCAGCAGTACAGAAAAGGTTCCTTTTCCCCTGGCAACCTCACCAACATTTACTGTTTTTTAAAAATTCTTTTTTTGTTTTGACTTATTGCTTTTGTTTTATTGGTTATACAGATTACTGAGTTTCATTTTGGCAATTTTGCATATGCATATATATTTTTATCATTTTCATCCCCTCCACAACCCTATTTTTGTATTATTGATAACAGCCATTTTGACTGGAGTAAGATAGACTCTAAATGTAGTTTAGGTGAAGGAAAAAAGATGGGAAGGGGAAATAAGAAGAATTTACATCTGTTTTGCACATGGACCAACTCAAGGTGAGTGGAATCATCTTATACTAATAAAAAATTTTTAGATGTAGTTTTGATTTGCATTTTTCTTATGGCTAAAAATGTAGAACATTTTTTCATATACTTATTGATCATTTGTACTTCTTTTGAGAAGTGTTTGTTCAGTTTATGTGCCTATTTATTGATTGGTGTGATAGTTATCTGATTGTATCAACTTAAGTAAAAAACGGCTAAATTGGATCTGCATAATTCTGAATGTGGCTGAAGGGATGTACTAAGGACAGAAGGCCCACTGTGGGTATGGGCAGCACCAACCAATAAGCTTGCAGCCTAAATGGAATAAAAGGGAAAAGAAGAAAGGCTTGCTTCTGTTGGAGGAGCTCCATTCTTCACCTTCGAGGTTGTCTCCTGGCTTGCAGCAGACTCCTCAGCCTTTTGATATGAACTTGCATGAACACTACAGTGGAGCTGCAGGGCTTCAACTTTTGGCTGGATCCTTCAGCTCCAGTAAGCTGACATCTATTGTACATTCTTCCACACCTGACTGTGGGCAGCTATTGTAAGCCTATCTCATAAATCTTTATATGTTTATATATAATGCATTAAATCTGTTTCTCTAGTGCTTGCTTCAGTGGCACATATACTAAGATCTGTTTCTCTAGTGAGCATTAAATAATAAAATTGGGCTCTTTGATTTTGCTGTTAAATTCTTTGTATATTTTAGATATTAATCTTTTGCTGGGAGAGTAGCCACCAAAGATTTTTCTCTTATTCTGTAGGTTACCTCTTCATTCTGTTGGCTATTTCTCTTATTGTGTAAAAACTTTTTAAATTTGATGTGGTCCCACTTGTCAAGTGCTGATACTATTTCCTGTAGTACCAGAATCCTATTCAGGAAGTCTTTGCCTGTGCCTATAACTTCCGGTGTTTTTATATGTTTTTCTTCTAGAAGTTTCAATGATTCGGGTGTTACATCTAGGCCTTTGACTTATTTTGAACTGAGCTGTATACAGGTTGAGAGACAAGGATCTAGGTTCACTCCTCAATATCCCAGCACCATTGCTACAGAGGTTATCTTTTCCCCAACATGTTTTTTGCCAATCTGTCAAAAATCAGATGACAAGAGCTGCATGTGGTGATACACACCTGTAATCTCAGCACTTGGTAGGCTGAGGCAGGAAAATCTAAGAGTTTAAAGCTAAACTGGAGCCAGGTGTGGTGGCTCACGCCTGTAATCCCAGCACTCTGGAGGCTGAGGCAGGAAGACTGTTGCAAGTTTGAGACCAGCCTGGGCTACAAAGGGAGCTCAAGGCCTGCCCAAATTGCATAGAGAGACCCTGTCTCAAAAAGACCAATAAATGAATGAATGAATGTAAAATAAATAAATAAATAAATAAATAAAAAGCTAAACTGGACTACATAGGGAGTTCAAGGCCAGCATGAACTACACAGTGAAAGTCTGTCTGAAAAAACAAAAAAACAAATCATCAGATGGCTTTAGTTGCCTGCATTATTTTCTGTGTCCTCTAGTACACTGCTCTGTTTATTTTTGAGCCAATGTCATACTATTTTTGTGACTATGGCTTTATAGTATAATTTGAAATTGAACATTATGATGCCTTCAGCCTTTTTTTTTTAATTTGTTTATTTATTTATTGGTACCAGGGATCGAACTCAAGACCGTGCACTTGCAAGGCAGGTGCTTATGCTGCTGAGCTAAATCCCCAGCCAGCTTTTTTATTTTTTCAAACCCATTTTATTTCAAAGAGAAAAAAAAATAAAATTTCAAAACACATCAATCAGGGAGCAACAATGGTACATATATTGTTTGCTTTGGCTATACAGAGTCTTTTATGTTTATATATAAATTGTAGGGTTGTTTCTTCTAGTTCTGTGAAGAATGTCATTAGAAGTTTTATGAAGATTGCTGTAAATCTGTAAATCACTTTTTGTAACACCATTTTTTTTTTTAAGACAAGGTCTCCCTATGTAGTTCAGACTAGTCTTAAACTTACTATGTAGTCCACAGTGGCCTTGAACCCACAGTAATCCTTTCTTGGCCTTTTAAGTGCTAAGACTACAGGTGTGTGTCACCATGCTCGTAATATGGCCATTTTATCAATATTAATTCTGCTGACCTGTTAACATAGGAGAGCTTTTCATTTCTAGTGTCTTAAGTTCTGTCTTCAGTGTTTTGCAATTTTCACTATAGAGCTCTTTCACCTTCTTGGTTAGGTAAATTTGTAGGTTTTTTTTTAAAAGCTATTCAAAATTGAATTGTTTTCCTGATTTCTAGTTCATTACTGGTATATAAAAAAACTATGGAATGTTTTTTAATGTTGGCTTTTGTACTCCTTTTGGAAAGTCAGATCACCTATCTAACCTTAACTATCTTTCTGTTTGTTTGTTTTTTGAGACACAATTTAATTGTGTAGTTCAGGCTGGCCTTGAACTTACAATGTAGCCCAGGCTGGACTTGAACTCATGGCAGTCTTCCTGTCTCAGCCTCCTAAGTGCTGAGATTACACATGTTCCACCATTCCTGGCTGGCGTTAACTATCTTACTTATAAAATGAGGGTTTGAAGGGTCTCCATAAGGTTCCTTCTAATTCTAAATTAAAAAAAATTTTTTTCACATATCTGTATTATATGGGGATATAAGAAAGAAATCATATCCCAGGTACAAAAGTTCTCAACTCAAAAGAAACACATCTACCAGGTCTGGTAGTACACCAGCACTTGAGACACTGGGACAAGATAGTACTTGGGAGGCTGAGACAGGCAGACTACCTAGGCTACATAATGAGTTTAAGGACAACCTGAAACGCGTGAGACCCTGCCTCAAAAATAAATAAATAAACAAACAAAAACCAAAGAACTGGGTATGTAGCTTAGTGGTAGAATGCTTGCCTAGAATCTTATACCCAGCATCACAAAGAAGAGGAGGAAGAAGAGCATGAGGAAGAAGAAAAAGCAAAAGCAGAAGAATTATAATAAATTAATACCAACAACATATAATAGAGAAAATATATAGCTATATTCTATCTGGTTAGTTCTATATAAGAAATATATGGATTTCCATATATAATTTTGTATCATACTACTATTATCTGTGGTAGTATTTCAGTTTATATTCTCAGATTTTTCAAATATACAATCATTTATTCTGAAAAAGGGAATAGATTTACTTCCACATTTCTCATTTTTATAGCCCCAACTTCATTATCTTTTTATTGGTTAGCACCTCAAATACAATGTTAAATAACAATGGTAATAGTAGATATCATTGTTTTATTTCTGATTTTAAGAAAATCTCAATATTTCTCTTGAACATAATGGTCAAAAACTGTTTAAATAACAATTCTCTGTTTCTTTAATCCAAACACCTTATCCAAATCCATGCCAACATATTTGATTTAGTATAGAAAAAAGCATCACCTATAACATTTTTTTCCTTTCAACTTACTTTATAGTATCTGCAAAGCTGACTCTACGAGAGCTTTTCCTATTTCTCAAAGCATTGGATTCCTAGGTGGAGAGAATACATGATATGACTCTTAATGAAACCATTGTGGATTAGTTCTTCAGAGATCAAGTCTTATTCTAAATTAATTTGAAATAATTTACCAAAAGATCCCAGTTTAGAGTACTTAATGAATATGAATTTCAATGAGTTCAATATGATACAACAAATCAAGAGAGGGAACAAAAGTAATGTTACCTATTATGGTGACCTTATTATAATAAAGACTTTATGAAATTTTAATTGTAGCAAAATATATATAACATAGGGCCAGAGATATAACTCAGTGGTATAAGCACCTGCCTGACAAGCTTAAGGTCCTGAGTTTGATTCTTGATACCAAAAAATAAATAAAATAAAATAAAATAAAATATATATAACATGTTAATTGTAGAATCTAGCTGATGAATAATTTCATTGTAAAATTCCACCTTTTGATATGTTTGAAAACATGTTAAACCAGGTGTAGTGGCATATGCTTATAATCCCAGCACTGTGGGAAGCTGAGGATCACAAATTCAAGCCCAGTCTGGGCAACTTAAGAGACTTAGCAACACCCTGTCTCAAAATTTTAAAAAATTCTGGAGATGTAGTGCAGCATTAAGACCTTTAATCTCCAGTACTAAAGTAAGGGAAAAAAAGGAGTAAAAAGAATGAAGGACTGGCCATATTAGAGAGATCATATCATGTATAAGTACTTGTAGGCTTGAAGCTTATGCCTTGTTTGGAGAATAAACAACTGAATAGTGAGATACATGTATGAAAGAGATAAGAAAGAAGGCCGAAAAAATATGGTTTAAAGATTATTAATACCAACAGAGTCAGGTTTTTAGATTTCTCCCCAATGCTTGGAATCAACTCAGGACCCTGCACGTGCTGTGCAACCATTTGAAATACCTTGCCTGTAAAAGTTGGAATTTTGACCTAAAGGCCACAGAATGCTTAATCGTACACATTCAAACAAGAATTGTTTATGATCTTCTGTCTTCCTATAGTTAATAAAACTTCTAATTAAAAATACCACTTTGAAAATAACAATCTATAAAGCTTTTGTACTACTTACTTGAACTGTTTCATTCCCATTTTTTAGGTCCTGAAGAGGACTCCGTGGGGGTTTCAAAATCTAAAGGTAATAATTAAGAATTATTCAAGAAAATCTAGTATGTGTGTTAATAATCAGTATTTTGTTATCCCATAAATAGCAAAACTTTCTATAAAAATCTCTGAAAGTCCTCAAAGTCATATTGCTCACTGCTTTGTGGCAGATTTAAATAACTGATTTTTCCTGATCTTGTCCCTTATCATTTTGTTTTAGTTTTGTTGTCTTTTTGAAACAGGGTTTCACTACACAGTTCAAATAGCAATCCTCCTGCCTCAGCCTCCTGGGTGTCTCTCTGATTATTTTGCTGCCTCTCATTCCATGTGGTCTGTGTGAAGCTCCATACCAATTATGGGTATAGGAAGTAGAGCTGTTTAGAACAATCTATTATTTGTTTATCAATAATGATTGGTTCAGGAACAAAGACTTGATCCTATCAGGATAACTATACCAACAAAATTCAGTTCTGAACCTTTTTTTCTTTTAATCTTGAGGAAATAGATTCTATTTTTCAAATAGGATTTGAACTTGGAAATAGGGACAGCCAGATGCACAACAATTTCAGGTAAAGAGTCTGTCTGCTAATAGAGATTGCCCAAAGAAAATAATCAAAAGAAAAAGAAAGAAATCCTAATAATACTGTAGGAACCCCTGGTCAGTAAGTGGTGTCTATTGCCATCTGTCACTATGATTTTTTTCAGTCTTAAGTTACCTAATATATATTTTACGCTTAAATCAGTTTGAATGAATACTTTTGTCTTGCAACAGCTGTGCACACTAAGTTAATAATAGTTTTAAACAGCTTTATTAAAGTATATTTTAAACAGCATAAGATTCATTATATTATACTCAAATTCATAACATATGAATTTTTACAGAATTTACATATTTACTGAATTGGGTAACCAGTTTAAATATTTGAGTCTTTATCCAGAGAACAATAGGGAAAACAGCAGGGGTTGAAGGGAAAAACAACCAAAATTACGGTGGTATACAATCATCATTCAACAAAAAGTAAGAATTATCGGGCTGGTTGTTTAGCTTAGTAGCGTAAGTGCCTGCTTGGCAAACGCAGTCATGAATTCAATCTCCGGTAGCCCCCCACCAAAAAAGTAAGAATTATTAATTAAAATGTTTCTTACTGAGGAATGCCGTCTTCTAATAGGTCTCTCTGTATTATCACTGAAAAAAAGGGAAAAAAAACTGTATACACAGGTAAGAGATTGAATTTTCAAAAGCCATAATCACATTACTCCCTCCATGCTATGACCAATTGGCCACCATTTTCACTTAGTATTCTGGCCAGCACAATTTATATTGCAGCACAAGACTTCAAATTCAGTATTTAGGAATTCAATGTTGTGTTTTTCACCTTGTTTTGTTTTTGTAGGGATTAAACTCTGAGTCTTGCAAATTCTGACTTGCACCACTGATTTATAATCCCAGGCCTTTTTTTTTTTTTTTTTTTTTTTGTCCTTTTGAAACAAGGTCTCACTGTGCAATTCAGGTTGGCCTTGAGCTCACTCTGTAGCCCAGGTTGATCTCGAATTTGCAACAATCCTCTTATCTCAGCCTCCTGAGTGCTGGGATTACAGGCGTGCATCCCCATGCCTGGTTAACGATGTGGGGTTTTATTTATACAAGAGTACTACTCAGGCATAAAAAAGAATAAGCTTGAGACATTTCCAGGTAAATAGATGCATCTTGAAACCATAATCTTTTTTTTCTTTTTTTTTGTACCAGAGTTTGAATTCACAACCTCATACTCGTCAGGGAGGTGCTTATACCACTGAGCTACATCCCCTCCTAAGCCTATTTTAATTTCAATTTGAGACAAGGACTTGCTAAATTGCCAGGCGGGCCCCAAACTTAGCCTCCTAAGTAGCTGGAATGACAAATATATATATATATACACATACACACACACACACACACACACACACTACCATTCCAGGCAAATTCAGAGTTTTAAAATATATATTTGGGCTGGATGTGGTAGTGCATGCCTATAATCCAAGCAGTCAGAAGGCTGCGACAAGAGGATCACCTCAAATTCATGGCATGCCTAGGCTACATAGTTCAAGGTCAGCCTGAACTATATAGTGAGACCTTGTTTCAAAAAATAAATAATAAGAGATGGGGGTGTAGCTCAGCGGTGTAAGTGCCTGCCTGGCAAGTTTAAATCATGACTGATTTTTTTGAAACAATTATGGCAACCTTATTTAAACTTTTAAAATTATTTGACATGCTTGACTTATAAAATCTAAATCATGTATATGAATAGAAAAAATAGGTGCTTTAAATACAGACAAAGTCCTATGTAACAATACATATTTTTAAACCAAATTTCCTATTTTTACAATTTAGTAAAAAACTAACAATAAAAAGTACACATAATTTTTTCAGTATTCTCTTTTCACATATATGGCTTAGAAGGTAGGTTAAGTGTTCTCATCACTTTAAAAGTTCAGATACAGGCCAAGCAAGCTGGTATATGCCTATAATTCCAATATTTGAGAGGTTGAGCCTAGGCTATACAGTGAGTTCAAGGCCATCCTGAACTACTAAGTTCCTATCTCAGAAAAAAATCCAAATACAAAGCAGCCAAAAGATTTATATTAATTATAACACTTCCTCTGTTATTTACTGTGAGTCATAGAAGCTCCATAAAGAGTCATCAATTAAGACTCTCTGCAAGTTAGAATCACAACCAAATTTTGAAATTTTTTTGTTTGTTGCTTGTTTTGAGACAGGGTCTTACTGTGCAGTTCAGGCTGGTCTCAAACTCCAGCCAATCCTCTGCCTCCGCATCCCTATACTTGTACTACAGACATGACCATCACACCTGGAAAATTTTGAGCCTTGCATAAAAAAGTATGAAAACAACCAAATTTGGAAGAATGGGTGGGTGCCAATAATCCACAAGATGGTATCCTTCAGATAATGACAATCTTAGCTAAGCTTCACAGTGACCTTTGAGCAAGTAGTAATTCTTTTTTTTTTTTTTGGTATCGAACTCATGACCTTGCACTTGCCAGGCAGGCGCTTATGCTGCTGAGCTAAATCGCCAGCCCCTAGTAATTCACTTTTATCAAAGAGAAATTTTAACAACCGAGAACACTGGGTCTTTGGCGTCAATTTGAAGGACACACACAGAATGCAGAGATAGCAAACCTTCTGGAGAACAAGTGCACAAAGCGCCATTACTGTGATTAAACCTGAATACTGAGGTCTTAGTTGAGAAAAAAATGGCTTCTATCCTTCACTGCTGGGTCAGCTTGGCTCAGGTGCTGACACAGAGGGCTGTGTGCCTGCTGCGGCAAGCACGCCATAGGTTCGCCACCACTGGTAGGATGTTATTTCTTACAAAGTTTCTTTTCCAATTTGCTTGCAATTTCTTTCCCTTCTTTAGCTTCTGTATGAAAGCTTTAATTCAGTAACTTACCTGGGAGAGCAGAAGGCATTTCCGCTTCTTTCACCTGTGGCTTTGTATTACTGGAACATCTATAAGCTTCATACATTTCTCTTCCTTTTTGGTTACATATCCAATGGCAGATTTTTGTGAGGAGAAAAAGTGGCTGTAGGCTTTTGTTGAAACTGATTTCTCTAAATGAAAGTTGCTATCTTCTAATCTATTAGGATAGGATTGTGCCTGCTGTTTCTGAGGTAGAAAACTAGAAACTTCTTCCCCTTCAGAATTGTTGGCACATTTTGTTTGTTTTTTTTTTTTGTTTTTGTTGACAGGTCTTGCTCTGTAGTTTATGCTATCCCTGAACTCACTATATAGCCCAAGTTAGCCTACACTTTGCAGTGATCCTCCTGCCTCAACTTCCTGAATACTTGGATTACAGGTGTACATTACTATGACCAGTTGGGCCCACATATCTTTAGGAGTGGTAATACCCACAGAAAGCAGCACCTCACACCTCTTTTTGAGTACAGAAAGTAGGGTGTGGCAAAGCTGGCTAGAGAAGTAGGTATGACCTGTTAATTACAAGATCTTGGGCAGAAGGACCAGGGAGATAGTTCAGCAGCACAGCACCTGCCTGGAAAGCACAAGGTCCTGAGTTCAATTCCTAGTACAAATAAAATAAAATAAAATAAAATAAACAAGGATCCAGGGCACATGTACAGAGCATTCTCCAAAGCCCTGACTGTAGACTCAAGCTACTGTAACCACGATAGCCCATGCTGCATTTCCCAGACACAATGTGTATTTTTATCTTGCTCTTACTTCTTTTTCTCTTTACTCAGTCCAAGCTCACTCTGCAGAGCCAGTTTCTCCCCAACTCTTCACTTCTGCATTCTTAAATAAACCATGCCACTGCTTTTTGCTCATTTTCTTCAATTCTTTGTTCAAGATAAGAACCCAGAATCTAACTCCAGAAGGAGAAATGAGCAAACTAGAATCCTGTGATGTTTAGTTGGTGAGCCACTTTTAGAAACAGACTGCCCCATAAAACAGCCACTTCAGTTTTCTCTTTGGGTTCATACTTTAGTTTTAATTCATCTAGTTTAGCTCTAATTTTCATATTTTCACTTTCTGAAATCTGGAGAATTCTTTAATTTGCAAAAACTTTTTGCTCAATAATCAAGGCCCGTTGGCTCTCAAATAATGTTTTCATTCATGGTATGGACAATTCACCTTTGATGCCTTCATTTTCTTTAAATTATCGAATTTTAGCTGAAGTAAATTTATGTAGTAGGTAGGTATTATCTTCCAGAGCACCAGAGCTGGCAGGTATGAAAGCCTTAGGTTCTATACTTTCACATAAATCCTTAAATTTCTCTAGGCTTTTAATTTCACCTAAAAAATGTTTTATTTTACCATTCTTCTGCTCCAACATGGCAAACAACTATTTCTGCTGCACAATTTCAGTTGGAAATCTTTCATCTGCGGCATGGTGGCAACGTGTACCTTCATCCTTCACATCTGTTCTCTATGGAATGCACTTTGCTTCTTTAGTGACTCATATGTACTTGACTTTCATAACGGTAAGCTAGCATTCAATTGCTGCCCTCCCATCTTCTAACTCTGCAAAAAGTTGCTTTTATTGCTGGGATCCAACGCTTGCTGGAGTGACTGGCTCAAGTGCACCTCAAGATCTTGTTTTTCTACTGAAACTTTCAAGCTATTTCAGTAAAAAACTGCATCTTTTTCCTGCTCTTCTTTCTCTTCCTTAGGCCAGTGTACCTGATTCATTAACTTACTGTTAAGACTTTCTGTCTGTACTGTAGTTCATTCACTTCTCTAAGGGTGGTCTTCATACTTTCCATTTCAATCAGCTCAATCTGAAGAGCCAGTATCATCTCTGAAGACATGCTTTCACGTATACACTCAGACATAATATTTCCTCTGACTTCAGAGATTTTCTCCTTTCTTTGTGCTTCAACTGCTTTTCATTAACCCTAGCTTTGTCTGTTTTCAGTTTGTTTCTAACATATTATTAGTTTCATACACTTCCAATCCATAGTTTCTACTCAGCTGCTCTTCTAATTGCCCTTGCTGCATTTTCTGTTGTCTTTAAATGTTTGTTTTGGAAGAGGGTCTCACTGTGTGATTCAGGCTGGCCTCAAACACACAATTCTCCTGCCTCAGCCTCCTGAGTGCTGAGATTACAGGCGTGCACCATCATGGTCAGCTTGCTGTTATATATTTACAGCTCAAATTTTTTTTTTTTTCTTTTTTGGTACCAGGGATCGAACTCACAAACTCGTATTTGCCAAGCAGGCACTTATGCCACTGAACTAAACCCCCAACCCCCCAGCTCAAACTTTCTAACATTACATTCAAGCCAGGCTGGCCTCCAATTCACATTGATTCTCCTGTCTCAGCCATCTAAGCACTTGAATTACAGGAATGCACCAGATGCCTGACTTAACATTTGACTCTTGAGTTCAACTTCTCTCTGAAGAGCATACTTTTCTTGTTTATAATTGTCAGTCATAGTCTTCATTTCACTATTTAACCAACTAATTCTGCAATTCATTTTGGCCCTCAGTAGTTATAAACTATACTATGTAGTTGTTAGTCCCATTTTTTCAACCTCTAAGCTTACTTTGAAGATCTGCAATTATAAGTGCCTATATGTTCCTTTCCTATTTTTAGCCTCACTCCTATCCTAGCTGCTGCATTCAGGGAGTCTAGTTCAAAGTGAGAGGATGTTAATGCTCTTATTCATTCTGGAGACTTTGGTAAGTGCCAGGCAACTGTGCTTTGAGTAACACTCTGTAAAACACAATTTACCATACCTAGTGAGGTCAATAAATCAAAAAATTCTAGCTCTGGTCTTAATGATTTTTTTTTTTTTTAACCAGATTTTGAAAATACAAAATGCCTATAAGGTGAAGCGGTAATTTGTTAAGAGTAAGAAAGACAAGCAACATGGAGACTTTAATGATCTGGAGAATTCCTGGCTGGGCTAAAGATCACAGTCATAGCCAGACATGGTGACACACACCTGTAATCCCAGCACTAGGGAGGCAGAGGCAGGAGGATTGCTGTGTGTTTGAGGCCAGCTTGGGCTACAAAGTAATTTCAAGGCCAGCCTGAACTGCAAAGCGAGACACCGTCTCAAAAAAAAAACAACAACAACAACAACAAAAAAAAACAGTCATTAGTCTGCTATAGTGAGCTGTTTAATGTATGAGAGCCAGGGATTTAGCTCAGCAGCATAAGCACATGCCTGGCAAGCGCGAGGTCATGAGTTCAATCCCTGGTACCTACATAAATAAATAAAGTAATGGATGAAGGCCAAAGATATAGCTCAGCCTCACAATACCTGCCTGGCAAATGTGAGGTCCACAGTTTGATTCCCCATACAAAAACAACAACAATAACAAAGTAATATATGATCCTGGAATTGCTAAAATTGATTTTTTTTTTTTTTTTTTTTAAGACAGGGTCTCACTTTGTAGTGCAGGCTGGTCTGGGAACTCACAGGATCCTTCTGCCTCAGCCTCCTTAGTATTGGGACTATAGGCATGTATCACCACACCCAGCTAAAATGGATTTTTTAAGAGAAACTGAAAATCTAATTATTTTATGAAATCTGGAGATTTTATAATTTTGAAAACTAATTCACAAATTAATAAACATGTATAGTCCAAAAATATCATGTCTGTAGCCTGCAAACAGGTCGCCAGTTGGTGATTCCAGCCGTAGACAAATCATTTCATTTCCCTGGGCCTCAGTTTTCTCATCTTTAAATTAAAGAGATGGCAGGTAGGTTGGGAATTTAGCTCTGCGACGTAAGTGCCTGCCTGGCAAGCACAAGGTCATGAGTTCAATCCCCAGTACAAAAAAAAAAAGAGAGATGGCAGGTAATGTTTAAAGATTCTCGCAGTTTTGACTCCAAATGAATTTATACAAAGATGATAAAGGAAGCTATCACTTTGTAACATTTACTTTTTCCCCTGGGACACAATGAAAAAACATTTCAGAAGTTATTGGTAAGTCTTACTAGTTGGAAAATATCTTTCTCTAAGAGTATAACTTTTTTTTTTCTCTTTGAGACAGAGACTCACTTTGTAGTCCAGGATGGCCTGGAACTCAAGATCCTCCTGCCTCAGCCTCTTGGGTGCTGATTAGAAGTGTATGCGACCATGACTTAATATTTTTATAATATTTTATAATATTTTTATATTTTTAGCTGCACTGAATGAACTTACTTTTCTTCATTAGCCTCTGAAGACATTCCATCCATTTTTGAAGAAAACCTTCCTGTAACAATCACACAGTATTAGAAAAAGTGAGAAAGAAGGAAAATATAATCTATGAAATTAAGAGCACAGTTGTGATTTTAGGGTTATTAAGAGAGGACCAAAAATAAGAAGGAAAAAGCTAATGCATGAGCTCTAAGCCATGAACTATTTAAAGGACTTTATTAAACTATTCTGTTAATAGTTCTAAATTTAAGATACTTTCTGTGACCGAGATGATATGTATTTTACTGGGAGAAATAAAATTTTGTGTACTTAATAAGAGCTTATGGACGTTATAATTCAACTCCAAAATGGAAGTCAGATACCTAAAACAGTAGATTTGCATCATATACATATTTACCTTTAAAAAATTGAATATAAGTGCTCAGCAAAAAAAATTTAAGACATAAAAATAACATATAAAGTAGTGCAGCTAATTATGATTGACATTCTAATCAATGAAAATTTGCCTAAAAAGAACTTGAAGACACATAACCTGAAATTTTTTCAACTAGTCTCAGTTCCTTCTACCCATAATTCTATAGATTTTTCCCTTGATGCATAAGCTCTATAGACCCACATTTCTGGGTAAGAAAAAGATGTCACTGCAGATTTTTTTAAAAAAGAATAACTAGAAGTTTTTATTTAACTGTTATTAACATTTTCACCAGTCACAATTAACAATATTTTTAAAAACCAATAACAACCATCAGCTTAATGGTTAAACTGAAAGCAATACATAACACCCCTGCTCATTCCATTCACTTGTATCTTGAGTACCACTCCTCAGTTCAAGATGCCATTATCTCTCACATAGAATACTGTAGTATCTGCCCCTAGGTATCTCTAATTTCAATGGTTTGCCTCTTTATCAGGACCTATAAAGTTCTACAGAATCTGGTCCCTACTTGCCTCTCAGACTTTCATCTCTCACCACTGTTTTCCTCATTATGCTGGACATACTAGCCTTTCAATTTTCTGCGTATCTAGAAATCTTTCATAAACCAACACATTCATACATTTATGTAAATTTGCTATTCTCCCTCAGCAAGAAAGGCAAGAAAAGCACTCTTGGTAGTAATGCATATATCTCCTTTGTAGCACTACCAAAATTATAATTTAAAATTCTGCTATGTAAATGAATTATTCATTCCTACCATCTCTCCAAACTTTCCCCAGTAGTAAACTATGAAAATACAGCTGGTGTGTGTCACATTTACTATGAAAACCTAGCAGTGCAGTACTTTGTAAACCGAAGGACCTCAGTAACAATCCAATGGACGAGTAATTATTATTTAAAGTTACCTGGGCTGGGAATATAGTTTAATGGTAAAGCATGTACTTGGGTTTCATTATCAGGTTATCTGCACTGATTTGATTTCCAGAACCGTAATTAAAAATAAAGTTGTCTTAATTTTTTTTTTATTTTAAAGAAAAAAATGAAAGAGTAGAAATAATACAAAATTTCAAAAAAAATCAAAACAAAAAACCCCACAAATAAACAGTAAGAAATCACTAGTTGATAATTACATATTTTCCTCTTAGAAGTAGTTGTTCAAGTTACAAAAGTAAAGCCTACAAAGTAGACATTTAAACAGTGAGAATGCAACAAGTTCTGTTCATCTATCCAACAAAAACTTAGTAATAGTTATCAGTCCTACACACTTAAACATACATGCAGTTATATCCTTTAGAATACCTTCTTTTCCTCTCTTTTTTCTTTACAATAACTATAATCCATTCTTGTAAACTGTTCAGAAGTTGTACACATGTATAAGTCTCTACATGTATACCTAGCCTTTCTGTATTACAGGGAAAAAGAAATTAAAACAAGTCAACAATACAAATTCCTAGAGAAACATGAAAAGAACATATAAAACCACAATACTAGGTGATTATGGTAGTTACCATGGTGTCTGTTATTTTCAATAAAATTGTTATATCATCAGGCATAGTATAAACTTAGCAGTACATACCACTATTAATAAAAACCAAACATTGGAGACATTATAGGACTTCAAAGGCAGTTAATAATCAAACCAGAATGGGTTTCCCATTGAATCTAGTCATCTTCAGAGTAGTTGCCTCTACTCTCAGCCTTGATACTCTCAAGCATACCAGATTCAAATAAAATCAGTCAAGACAAAACAGCAATATAGCCAATCTTCTCTGCCTCATCTCTGCTATGCTATTTTTCTGTCATTGTTGTTTACTTTTCTCCTTCATTCCACTGTCTGCCCCTTTCATTGAGGCCTTTCTGCCATTGTTCCTGGAATCCTGGTGATTTTCTTCTCTCTCTCTCTAGAATGTCCTTCAGTATTCCTTGTAGGGTTAGATTGGTGGTCATGAACTCCCCCAGTTCCTCTTTGTCGTGGAAATATCTTGTCTCTCCATTAATTTTGAGAGACAGTTTTGCAGGGTACATCAATCTGGGTTGGAGGTTATTTACTTTCAGGGCTTGGAACATTTCACTCCAATCTCTTCTTGATTTGATAGTTTGCATCGAGAAGTCTGCTGTGATTTTGATGAGTTTTCCTTTATAGGTAATGTTTCTTTTCTCTGGCCATTTTTAATATTCTGTTCTTGTGATGGATTTCTGGAATCCTGATTATTATATGTCTGGGTGTAGATCTGTTTTGGTTGTAGCTGGCTGGAGTTCTGTATGCCTCAAATATCTGAACATCACTTCCGTTTCCTATGTTTGGGAAGTTTTCCTTAATTATTTTTGTGAATAGCCTTTTTATTTCATTTGTATTTGTCCCTGCATCTTCATTCACATTTTTTATTCTTAGGTTATAAATCCTCTTGTTGTCTTCTAGCCTTTGTATCATTACTTCCTAGTTCCTTGTTATTTTTAAGAGATCCTTCCTTTCATGATCATACATTGCAAATCTATCTTCAAGTTTTGAAAGTCTGTCTTTAGTTTCTGTTAAGAAGTTTTGCCAGCTTTCAATGGAGTTTTTAATTTCCTGATATTCCCTTTGGATCTGTTTCATGTATTCTAGATTTTGTTTATATTCTTTATCAGAGGCTTTTCTCCTTTCTCTGGGTTCCTCCATTCTTCCATTTGTGTCTTCTTGAGGATTACCCGGCATTTCTTTTATTAATCTTCTTATATCTTGCTTCACCTGAGTTAGAATTTCAGATTTAAATTCGTCAATGAGGTCACAGAAGTATTTCTTTCTGATGAGGCTGTGTCTAATATTGCATGTTTGCTGCCCTTAACCTCCTCCGCATTTACCTCTCCTGGACTCACTTTCCCTGGTTCAGCAGTTGGAGGCCTTTTGCTGTTTCTCTGTCTTGTCATGTTTCTGGTTTCTTTCAGACGGGTGAGTGGTAGAGGTCTCCAGGCCTTTTGTATTGCTTATGGTTTCTCTGCAGAGCATTGGCTAGGGAAGTGCTGCCCCCCACCCCAGCCCACTGCTGATCTGCGAGGCACACAGAGCTGTGAGGCATACCCAGCCACGATGTGGGCTAGCCGTTCCCACTACGTCAGTCAACCAGTGAATGCTTCAGCACGTTTGTGTGTTCTTTACAGATGTCACAGGTTCATGACAGCCTCGTCCCTGGCTACTGGGTTCCAACCAGGGGCATGGCCCAGCCCAAGCAGATCCCACCAATCCGCTTTGGGCCAGGAGCTGCCGACTGACACCTCCTCAGTTGTTGATTCAAGTCTGTCCTGCCCAACTCCAAAATGTTGTCTAGCCAGTCATCCCGCTCTGGGAAATCCAGTTCCCATCACTCACCAAAGTCTGCACAGCTCGATTTGCCATTTCTACACCCTGTTGCAGCGCCTCCTCCCGCCAAGGGTCTCGAGCTCACCAACCCCTGCTCTCTGCAGGGTCACAACCCTAGCTCAATCATGAGTCACCTGACTCTAAGACGTGCCCAGTACAGCAACCGGAGCATGCCCAACTCCAGTCCTCCATCCACACTTCTTTTTTCTTTTTCTTTTTCCTCAGTTACTTCTTGGGCCATGAGAATTCCTCTCCTTTTGTCTGGTCTTCTCCATGGTGTTAGATTCTAGCATCTGAATTGTTTTTTTCAGAGAGGCTCTGTTTCATGCTATCAATCGGCCATCTTGGATCTTCTCTCAAAAGTTGTCTTTATAATTATCAACTTGCTTTTTTTTTGTACTGGGAACTGATCCCAGGGTTTTGTAAATGTTAGGCAAGCAATCTTATCACAAGGTACATTACCAGCCCTTTTAAGAAACATTTTATTTTGAGACATGGTCTAGTTAAATTAGCCAGGGTGGCTTGAAACTTGGACTCTTGCCTCAATCTCCCTAATAGCTGGGCTCACAAGGCATGTACCACCAACCCCAGCTCAGCTTACATAGTTTTGTCTCCTTTGCAAATACCTTTAAACTCAGTCAACATATTCAAAATCCATAGGAAAAAAAAATTACTATCAGCTCAAGGTCACCTAAATGCGGCTGTTTGAAATAACTGCATCATTCTTGTCCTGCCTACAGACTAATTAGCACTTAATAAACTGATGAGATTCAAAGCTTAAGTCACATTTTCTTAATATTTTATTTACTACATAACTAAGTTCCATCTTCAACCAACATAGGGAACCTCAGATTAGTATGTTAAACTTCAATGATAAAACTCAGTCATTGATTCCTGTCATATTAATTGATTATTAGCGCTTTTTTTTGTACATGGAATCGAACTCATGACCTCATGTTTGCCTGGAATTGATTATTGATAGACTCCAAAATCACACATCTGACACATAGGGATACTGTAGCATACCAGAAGTGTTTGGATATTTTAAGTTTTTGAGACACAGAGCCATTCTTCTCTTCCACTCCCAACTCTGTCAATACAGGAGCTTAAACCCAGAGGCACTCTGAACACCAAGTTGCATCTTTAGTTCTTTTCATTTTGAAATAGGATCTCATTAACTTTCCTAGGCTGCTCTTGAATTTGCAATCCTCTTGACTCACTTCCAGAGTAGATGGGATTATAGGTGTGTGCCACTGTCCCACACATACAACCATTCTTGACATCTGTAGGCACTGCATGAACTACTGCTCTCATTATATTAGTCTTAGTAACATATTGTAGAATTAGATCATTGACAGTATGAATAAAAGCAAGTACTTTTTATCAAACTCATTCAGGAAGTGAAAGTGGCATTGTACAATCTGATTTCCAATTTTGAGAAGTTGTACAGTGTCCAAGAGTTAATGCATATTGAATTGTTGAGGATTATTTAAGGAAAAATTAAAAATAGTTTTTTCCTTCAATGTATACATTTTTAAAGGCTACTAAGTTGTTAGGCCATAAATACTCTTTAAATTGTTTGGATCTACTTAATGAATTGAACTATTAGATCTTTCTTTTAGCCTAATGCTGCCATCTCAGCCAAGAAATTTTGGGAACCAATACATAGTGAAACCTCATTTCAAAGAGTTAAAAAAACAAAACAAAACAGAGGTCTGTAAACCATTACCACTGGGCCAAATCAACCCTGAGCTAAGGGTACTTTTTATATTTGTAATGAGTTATAGAAAACAAAGCAGGGGAGGAAAACAAGATGGTAGAGTGATAAGAAGCAGAGAGAACAGCCTCTCTAAGAGTCACCATCCAGATGCTGGAAAATAGCATCATGAGGCAGACAAGGAGGGAAATGAGTCCACTAGACCCAGGAAGAATTTGAAGTGCAAACTGAAGCCCACAAAGAGAGTGAAGAGAGAAACTCTAATGATGAAGAAGGCAGTATCTGGCAGCACCTTCTTCCTGAGATGGGACTTACTGCTTGTGAAGAGCAGTTTGAACCTGCAGACACAAGGTCACAGGGATGACTAGTGACCCCAGAGACCTTTGCAGAGAGACATGGCAGTGGAGGGGCACAGCAGATGGGAGGGACTGCACTGGCTGACACTATTGGTCCTGGTATTCTATGTCTGAGACTAACTATGGTGCCACAGTGGCAAGGTGCCAAAGAACCAGAGACTAGGCCAAACAAGCCAACAACTTTTCAGTTCTAATTAACTGAAGAGGTAAGATTTCCAACAGACTCAAAACCCAAAAACCAGTTACATTTGGAAGATACCTCAGAGAAGTAAGCATCACCTAAGAGTGTTATAGTGTGCTCTGAAGGACCCCACTTAAGCCTCATGTAATCATGGACAGGGCTGAGTCTGGGGTTCATGATTGGTTTGTTGTTTGGTGCTGGGATTGGTGTTGTGAGTGCTACACTCACCAAGGGGTGGAGCCGGGATACAGTGTAAGGGCAAGGAAGAAGGCATGGCTTCTTGTTTTTTGTTGTTGTTTATCGGTACAGGGATCGAACTCACTACCACACGCTTGCAAGTTGGCGCTTATGCCACTGAGCTAAATCCCCAGCCCCAGTGGCTTCTTGTTTGCACCTTGCTGTTTGCCATGTCACCCTGCCTTGCAGCCAGCTGAGTATGGACTGAAACCTCCAAGAACTGTAAGAAATAAACATTTTCTTTCCTAATTTTGGACATCAGGTATTTTGTCTCAGCAACAGAGAAAAGTAACCAAAACAAAGGGTCTTAAATATTAGCAATAAAGCAACTCACCATAAGCAACTTACAGGCATCACTCTAGGTATTAAACTCAAAAAAGGGAAAATAAATTGAGAAGACACTTAAGCAAAATGCAGCCCAGACATCCAGTTCACCAAAGGTAAATTCAGGGGGCAATGAGATGGACAATTCAAAAGCCCCCTACCAGGTCTCTCTGAAGTGGTAACAACAAAGCAATTAAATAAGGTTCTGAAAAAATAAAATCAGAAATAATCTCTGAGATAACTACAGAGATTACCAAAATATACAACATGCTTAAAGACATTAGAACAGGTACATACAAAAAAATTACAAGCTTAAGAAAATTATGGAAGCTCAGCATCGGAAAGAAATGGAATCCATAAAGCAGATTCAAGCAGATGTTCGGTGATAGATTCTGCCAGCATAGGGCTTAACCATCTCTAACATGAAATCCACCCAACTGGCTACCAGCCCAGGGAAACAATTTATTTCTCTAAAAGTAACTTCTGTGTTGTTTTTCTAGTTCCAGAAAATAAAACAAAACAAAAGCCCCCTCCCACTCCTTTTTTGGGCATGCACCAAGCCCTCTCCAATCCCAAGACTCCACACAATCACCCAATCACCCCACTACCACCAGCAGAACTCCATAAAAACTGTTCCCCAGCTCCCCTTTTTGAGGGATCTTGCATTCTTCTGCAGCCTTCCTGGGTCCACAACAAAGGCCCCTTTATCTCTCTCACTCTCTTTATCTCTCAGCTATGCAGTTCAGATCAGTTGGGGCATGCAGCTCCTAGGGGCCTCCCCCAGTTTGAGCTCCCCCCACCAATAAAGCCACCTCTTTATTTTTCTCTCATCTCTGCCACTGCCATTACTAACCTTCATCCGCCTCCAACACACCTCAGTTCTCACAGGTTCTCACAGGTGAGCCACTTCTCGCTTTGGGGTTCCTGTCTCATAAACCATAGGCCCATATCAGGATCCTCTCTTGTACACATCCCTTAAGAGGACCAGGTCTTCTAAAAGACCCCTACCCCATTCCTTTGGTGACAACTGGCAAATATAGGTGCTGGGAATCTCTTTCTCATTCACATTCCTGAGAAGGGTGATGATGATTGTTCCAGGGAACTACAACATGGCTTTTGTAGCCTTTGGCTCACCTTTAATTCAGCCACAATAGAAAATATTTCTTCCCACTACAAAAAGACACTACTCAGGTACCTGTTGAGACAACTACTCACTCTGTAACCACCAATCTCCAGGTAAACACTTGCTCTCGGTCTCAAAGGCACTTTGTAACCCCAAAAATTATTTTTCTGCCAGATGGCCAGGCCTCAATACAAGCTTGGTAATGGCTGCCACCCTCCATGACTTAGACAGTTTTTGCTACCTTATTGGCAATTAGTCAGAGATTCCTTATCTGTAGGCCTTTTTTGCTTTCCAGGCACCTCCCTCCCTCATTCAGGCAGGTGGAGCAGCCCAAACATTCTGGCCCACTCCACACCACCAAATTCCCCTCTACCATATCCACAATGCTCTCCTTGTTCTCCCCCACCACCATCTTCTCCTCCACCTCCTACCTCTCCCACTACTCCTGTTGCCATCCATCTTCTCCTCCTCACCTCACCACCCTCTCCCCTTCCTGCTCCTTCTCTGCTCTGTTGCCATTTTCTCCACCAACACAACACACTAAGTCTTACTCCTCCCACCAGCAACTATCTTGTTCCTCCTCTTACCTGACATTGTCTCCCTCCTACCCTAACCCTTGTCCGAATGCCCCTCACCACAGCCTCTCCACATGCTTCTCAAGGATACAAATACTGATGGCCTGATCCATGTTTATGTTCCTTTTATTCTCTTTGACCTGTCCCAGATCTCCCAGATTAAACACCTTCTCAGTGGACCCCACAACTACATAAGAGTTCCACTTTATAGCTAATTTTTATAACATATTACAAAGATTTTTATATCATCCTTATATCCACTCTTTCCCCTTAACAAAAAACTCAACTATAAAAATCAGCCCAAACCAAACCAAGAAATCTTGATCCTCAAACCCCACAAAAAGATCTTGCCAATCTGGCCTTTTGTGTCTTCACAAAAGGCCAGATACACAATAATAGACACAAACAACAAAAAACAAAGTAACCTTCAAAAGACTAAAATTAAATGCCAACTTTTGGCTGCAACACTTAAGGCTTCTGGGAAAACTAAACCAAAACGAAAAGGTGCCACCTGAGACCTCCCCCTCTGACTGTACTTCAAGTGTGGCAGAAAAAAACACGGGGCAGGAGCCTATCCTAACCCGCAACCATGACCAGGACCATGTCCCATCTGCAACCAGGAGGGACACTGGAATTGCAACTGCCCCGTGTGACAGAGTGTAAGTCATCAACTTCTTTGCCTTCACAGGATATGACATCACTGCTACCTCCTAACTCATCACTGGCTGAGCTGCTCCACATCACCACTGAAGACTGATGGGGCTTGGGGTCCACAGCCCCCATTGAAGTATCTCTCTCAGAGCCCCAAGTCTTGTTAGCCAACTCAGGTAAAACTCTCTCTTTCCTTGTTGACATGGAGGCCACCTATAGCATTCTTCCTGAGTTTTTAGTCCAATGTTTCCAGTCTACACTGGAGTCACATGGAGACAATGTGGGAATTGACAGCCAACCTACACAACCTCTCCAGAAAGGACCTATGCCCTGCAGATTCCAAACCCTTTTCTTTACACACAACTGTCTTGTTATCCCAACCTGTCCTGTACCCCTTCTAGGTAGAGTGTCTCCAAAAACTCAATTTCTCTTACACTCTCTCTCTCCCCATGGCTCTCATACTCCAAACCCAATCATGTGCTGCTGACTCTGCCCTTTCTCTTCCCTCTCCCCATAGATCCTACGGTCTGGAACACTTCCAATCCTACCAGTGCCACCCACGTTACTCTGGTGCTAATTTGCCTCAAAGACCCCTCAGTTTTCCTGTGTGTTTCCCAATATCTATTAGCCCCTAAACATCCACAGGGGCTCAAACCTATAATCTGCCACTTGTTAAATAATGGGTTTCTAAAAGTAACTCACTAGAGCCAGCTCACCACTCTGGTAAGTGGCTGTGGCCTGGCAAGCCACAGCTGCTCCAGGGCGAGAACCATCAGGATTTCCTGAGATCTACGCCATGTTGGAACTTGGGGCACTGGGAAAACAAGCAGCCAGCTCGCCACTCTGGTAAGTGGCTGTGAGCCTACCAGCGTACAGGCTAAGCATCAAACATCCATATCCCCCTACCATTAGCAAGTGGGAGCCAGAGATCTGAGCATCTCTTACGAGTTTGACTATATTCAATATAGCAAATAAGGGGGATTTACTTCTACCATCACTTTGAAAACAAATATTTTTGTCACTGTTTTGCTCTGTTCTGGTTAATGGTATTGTTCTATTCAATCTTCTGTTTTTATAAGTTTGGTATTTCCTTCAATTTTGCTGTACCTGATTGAAAGAACAACTATTGTGAAGAAAACAAGACATACTATTGTACCTATCACTGTTATCCCAGTAACCTGCTGTAAAGTTCTGTACCAATTTCACTACACTGTCTCAATTGACTTTGTTCTGTCTTGTTCTGCTGTATTTTACTACCTTCAAAATAAATAAATAATAAAATAAAAATAATAAATAAAAAAGTAAATAACAACAAAACAGATCAGTAAGGTACTAAGCAAGCTGAAACATGATATAACTAAACAGACAATGGACTTAAAAAGCAAAAGGAGGAAAAGAAAGTGCTCTAAAGGATATAACTGTGTGTATATTTAAGTGTGTAGGATTGATAACCATGTTGCTAAGTTTTTGTTGGATCATTGAATAGAACTGTTTGCAGCCTCACTGTTTGAATGTCCACTTTGTATGCTTTAATTTTGTAACTTGAACAACTATATCTAAGAAGACAATATGTAATTTATCAACTAGTGATTTCTTACTATTTTTGTTTTGAAATTCTGTATTGTTTCTACCCTTTTGCTTTTTTTCTCTTTAAATAAAAATTTTTTAAAAAATTAAAATAAATAAATAGAAGTCACTCACTCACCTTACAATACTCTTATTTTCCCTTTCCTCAAATCCAATGGTTTCTACTGTCTAGTCCAAGATCTTAGAGCTATGAACAATGCAGAAATGCCAATCTACCCAGTGATGCTAAACCCTTATATTACACTGTCTCATATTCCTCCACGCATCTCTCATTTTTCTGTATTAGACCTTAAAGATACATTTTCCACTATTCCCTTACACCCTAATTGCCAAGATTTCTTTGCCTTTACATGGACAGATCCAGACACTCTCCAGTCTAAACAGCTTACCTAGATAGTCCTCAAAGCTTCAGGGATAATTGACATTTCTTCAGCCAAGATTTTGCTGCTGACTTTGTGGCTTTCAATCTTAAACCTAACACTCTTCTCCAATATCTTCTCTGTTCTCTATCCTATCCTCTAGTCATACAATATACAGCTGCCTTCCTCAACTTTCTTCCTCAACTTCCTCATGTCAGAGATACAGAGTATCCCCCACCAAAGCTCAAATAGCTTCACCTGGGTCTCACCCTCACCCCTAACACTCATTCCATAACCTCAGGCCACAAAGTTCTTCTCTATGACCTCCAGGTGCCAACTACAAAACAACAAGTTTTATCTTTTCTAGATTTAGCAAACTTCTTTCACCTCTGGATTCCTACCTTTGCTACAACTAGCCCGACCTCTTTATAAGGTGTCTAAAGGTCCTCTATCAGAGCCCCTCAACCCTGCTACTCCTATACACTCCTCATTTTCAAAACTATAAGAGGCCCTGATAAAGGCCCCAAGCCCACACTCTCCCTAACCCAACCCAACCCAACCTTTCGTATACTCCTTGCCTTAATAACCTTATTTCAGAGAAGTCAAGATGGCCAACCAGTGAGCAACAAAATACAAAGCCTCCCAGGAGAAACAACTCATATGCCAGAATAAAACATCCTGGAGATATCCAGACAGTGGGGGATGGATCCTCTTGACACAGGAAGAAATTAAAATGTAAAAAAGCTCATCAAACATGTCGGGACTACAACTGGAACAGCTAAAAATTACAGGACACAGCGTTTTTGCTGCAACCCGCCAAGTTTGCGCTAGCCTGAATTTGTGCCAGCTTGAATCCACGCCAGCCAGCAGAGCTGCCCAAACTCGTTCCCACCACCACTCACAGGAACCACAGCTGCGCTGAAGTCGGGGGTTGGTGAACCCAATGGAGAATGGAGCTGGCAAAGGGACCTTCATTAATCCACGGTCAGTGCTGGGAGTGAGAGCCCCCCCACACACACACAGGAAGGGTGCAACCAAATGGGTGACATGTTGGAATTGGGCAGGAGGAGCCTGAATGGGGAGCAACAGTGACTTCAGTTGGTTGTTTCCTCCCCCAGAGCAGATTCATGGGATTCGCATGGACTGGGCCATGGCCCTGGCCGAGACCCAGTGAGCCGTCCCAAATCAATTCCCTGTGCCTAGCATGCACTAACTGGGTGAAGGCCCCTGAAGTTTGGCTGGCCCAGTGGGGAAGGGCAGGCAGGAGAGGGGCAGAGGTCCCTTGCCAGCATGCTTCAGAGGAACTGTGGCCAACAGGGAAGGGGGCTAGGACCTGCACTGTACACCTGTGTGGAGGAAGCCAGGGCCATGACAGGAGAGACAGGCAAGAGGAGGCCTCCAGCCCAGAACCCTAAAAGCATTGATCCAGGAGAGGGAAAAACAAGGGAGACTGAGGGCGGCAAACATGCAACATAGGACAGGGCTTCAATGGACATTAAGAGATATCTTCCGGACCGTGTAGATGAGCTCAAAACTGAAATATTAAATCAGGTAAAGCAAGATATGAGTAGAGAAATAAAAGAAATGCTCTCAGGAAGCATCTCTCAGGAAGATACAGATGGAAGAAGGGAGGAACACAAAAAAAGGAGAGAAACATTTGATAAAGAATATAAAGAAAATATAGAATACATGAAGCAGATTCAAAGAGACTACCAGGAAATTAAAAACTCCATTGAAAGCTGGCAAAATGCCTTAAAAGAAACTATCAAAACTTGAAGACAAGTTTGCAATGTGTGATCATGAAAGGAAAGACCTCTTAAAAATAACAAGGAAACAGAAGTAACAATACAAAGACTAGAAGATGACAAGAGAATCTACAATTTAAGAATAAGTAATGTGAACGAAGAAGCAGGAATACAAACAGGTGAATTACAAAGGCTATTCATGGAAATAATTAAGGAAAACTTCCCAAGCATGGGAAAAGAAAATGACATTCAGTTATGTGAGGGATATAGAACTCTAGCCACCTACAACCAAAACAGATCTACACCCAGACATAATAATCAAAATACCAGAAATTCAATATAAAAACAGAATATTAAAAGCTATCAGAGAAAAGAAACAGATTACCTATAAAGGTAAGCCCATCAGGATCATGGCTGACTTCTTGACACAGACCATCAGATCAAGAGCTTGGAGCAAGAGCTTGGAGCAAAATCTTCCAAGCCCTGAAAGAAAATAACCTCCAGCCCAGATTGATGTACCCTGCAAAACTGTCACTAGAAATTAATGGAGAAACAAGATGCTTCCATGGCAAAGAGGAACTGGGCGAGTTTGTGACCACCAATCCAACCCTACAAAGAATACTGAAGGACATTCTAGAGAGAGAGAAAAAAAATACCAGGATTTTAGGAACAGTGGCAGAAAGGCCTCAATAAGTGGGGCAGGCAGTAGAATGAAGGAGAAAACTAGACAAACAAAGGCAGAAAAAACAGCATAGCAGAAATGAGGCAGAGAAGGATGGCTAGAATCTCTAACATAGATGACCTTGATACACTATATTGTCAATAGTACACCAGGATTTAAAACCCACATTACTCACACTACTCTGCTTAGATGTATTATATTCTGTTCCAGTCATTCTACCTGTATTAGATTTGAGGGCACAGACAGTAATCCTGAAAATAACAGGATATAGTACGGTAATCATCCTTAATTTCCTATTAACTTAATCTAAAGCTCTGTAAAACCTACACTGTTTTACCATGACTGATCGTAATTGAATCTGGTTAGATCGCTGTTTTGTATTGACAGATTTTATTCAAAGCTGTTACAATTGATAGTATCAAGTCTGACAGTACAGGCAACAGCACTGAAGATGACAAGACTCACTAGAATATCCACTATGGTTTGATTATTACCTGCCTTTGAAGTGTTATACTGTCTACAATGTTTTACTTTTACTAATATTGTTATGTACTACTATATTCAATTATACTGCTGTATTCAATTATGCCTGATATAGAAAATTCTATTGAAGATAATAAGAAACAACACAGTAATCATTGTAGATCACCCTGTACTGTGGTTTTATACAACTTTTTGGTTTCATGTTTTTATAGGAATTTGTTTTGTTTTGTCTTGCTATGTTTTGTTTTTCCCTCTAATACAGAAAGGATAGAAATACATGTAGAGACTCATGTATGCATAGCTGTTTACACTCTCACTGTTTGAATATGTACTTTGTATGCTTTAATTTTGTAACTTGAACAACTGTTTCTAAGAGGACAATATGTAATTTATCAACTAATGATTTCTTATTATCTTTTTTTTGAAATTCTGTATTATCTCTACCCTTTACATGCTTTTGTTTCTCTTTAAATAAAAAAATAATAATAATCTTATTTCACACAAAACACTTCCTGCCTTAATGACACCTTCTTGCCTATAGGTTCACTTAATACTCACAGAAAATCCTATACTCATCATCTTTGCCAGCAGCTTCCTCAAACTAGTCACCTTACTTTCTACCTCTGATGAGACTCCTCTCCACAACTACATTGTGGTCTTACAGATGACCCCTACCGCCTTCCCCTACATTAACAACACTCTTCTCCCTACAGCTTCTGATATATGGTTCACACATGGCAGCTCAATCAACACAGACACTCAAAAAAGAGCAAAATATACCACAGTCAACAGCTCTAAGGTAACAGAGGCAAGCCCACTGCCACCCAAAACATTTTCACAACTCAAAATATACATTTAACATCCTTTACTCTCATACCATTTGGCAAAAAAACAGATCTAATTAATACTCAGGGGGCCCATCACTAATGACCCTCTCATTCTCAAACTGCTAGAGACAACACAACTTCCAAAACAGATAGCAGTCATTCACTACAAGGGACACCAAACATCATCAGACTCTCTCAGGATAGTATCTTTGCAGACACATAAGCCAAATTAGCTACACAACAGCCATATCTTTCTCATCTCTCTCTTGTTCTAAGCACCTTGCCCTCACCTCAATATTCATCCACACTACAATCAATTCACAAACCCACTTATAGCCAAAACACTCAGAGATAAATTTTCCAAAAATCAAAGCTCCTCCTCCCAGATCAACAAGCCTTAGACATCCTCATTAACATATATACATCACTGCTTTCATATAGACACTCAGGCCTTATATAAACTAACTCTAGTCACCACTAATCCCTCTCTAAAAAATATTATTTGTGAAGCCACTCACAACTGTCATCTTTGTGGCAAAACCTCTCTTCAGGGACATTTACCTGCTCCTTTCACAACCCATCAACTTAGAGGACACACTCCAGATAAAAACTAATAGATTTTATACACATGGCTCATAAGATCTACCTGTTTCCACCTCACCCATTCATAGCCCCAGTGTTCTCTTCTTCCCTTTACTTGTCATTTTTTACTGCTGGCTTTCATCTTAACTGTCATACTTCGGACAATCTTTCCCTACAACACCAAGACTCTCCTTTTCCTCACTACAATTTTAGGGTCAAACACTTTACATTGCCTAAAATAAAGCCCTCAGTCTTATTCTCTCTTCCACTATTCCTACTTAATCTTCTTCTAGAACATATAACTTTACAGACAGCCTACTCCACAACTTTCATCCTCACTACTCCTCTCTCCCACATAAATCCCAACCTAAAATCCCAAGTCCAAACCAAAATCCTCCAATACTACAACACACAACAAATAACCCAACTCAAACCACGCCTCCTCCCACTCTTTACCCGTGCTCCCACAATGCCCCAGCCTTCACCTCCACCATCTCCAAAATTGATAACAAAACCCTTACAACAAGTAACTACACAGCCATCAATACATCTGTCAGGGGGCCTTGCAAGCACGTGGTCGTAAGTTTGATCCCTGGTACTGATAAAAAAAAAACACATCTGTCACTCTTCATTTCCCACACTGTCAGCTTACCCCTCCACACAAACATGACACATAACAGCTAACAAAAAACATCACTTTAGACATAATCATCAAAAACACCTCCTTTCACCAATACTCCTTACACAAAACATGGAGATATGCCTTTTATGATGGAGCAGGTCTCTCCAAAGAAAGACAAAAAAAAAAAAAAACTTCATATTTCACTAGACACCCATTGGGTCCCCTTAAGTACTCTTGCTGACATTCTCTTTCTCTCCAACATGCCTAGACTCACCACACTACAGCTCTCCATTTCTTCATTACTTAATTAAACACTTAAGACTCTCTCCAGCAACATTAAATCACGATAAGGTATTTCCACCTGGTCTTCTCTGAGTGTCTAAACCCTTATCCTTCCCCTTCACAGGACCTCTCATACTGCTTGTCATATTTTCACTTATAGCTCCCTGTTTTTTTAAGCTATTTTTCAAAATTTCTTCAATCCAGGATACCCTTTCATTAACAGAGAACTCCTTGTCCTGACTGAGAGCCTTAGCACCAGCTTCTATATGGGCCTAACCCATCATCCTGACAACTACAATAGCCCCCACCACAATGGCCCTCACCAACAGGAAGCAATCTAAAACTGCTGCCACCCCTGTACACCCATAAATCAAAAAGATGGCAATGATACGGATTCTGCCAGCCTGGGGCTTAACTATGTCTAACATGACATCCATCCAACCGGGCACCAGCCCAGAGAAACAATTTATCTCTCCAAAAGTAACTTTTATGTTTTGTTTTGTTTTTTCTAGTTCCAGGAAAAAACCCTCCTGTTCCTTTTAGTGCATGTGCTGAGCCCTCTCCAATCCCAAGACTCCACAATCACCCAAACACCTCACCCCTAGCAGAATACCAAAAAAAACTGTTGCCCAGCTCCCGTTTCTGAGAGATCCTGCACTCTTCAGCAACCCTCCTGGACCCACAATAAAGGCTTATTTATAATTCTCTCTCTCTCTTTATCTCTGTTGCACAAAACAAAACAAAAAAAACCCCTAACATCCAGAATATAAACTTCAATGAAAGTATTTGAAGCAGATTAGACCAATGTGAAGACAGGATCTCAGATATTGAATACAGGCTTGCAGTTAGTGACCAGGAAAAGAAAGATTTCTCAAAAAAAGCAAAGAGCTATAAGAAATCAATTCAGCAGCTGCTACAAGAGACAAAGAAGTACAAATTAAGATTAACTGGAGTCAATGAAAAACCAAGAGATACCACAAATGACATTTAAAAATATTCACAGACATCATGACAGAAAACTTTCCTGGTAGAAAAAAGAATTTGACATTTATATAAATGAGACATATAGGATTCCAACTAGCCACAACCAAAAAATCTACAGCCAGGCATATCATACTCAAGATTCCAGAAATTCAACACAAGAATAGAATCCTAAAAGTTGTTCGAGAAAAGAAACAAATCACCTATAAAGGAAAGTCCACCAGAATTACAGCTGACTTCTCAACCCAAACTCTCAAGTTAAGGAGAGCTTTGAGTAAAGTACTTCAAGTTCTAAAGGAAAATAACTCAACCCAGATTGATGTACCTCGCAAAACTATCTTACAAAATTGATGGAGAAATAACATACTTCCATGTCAAAGAACATCTGAGGAAATTTATGATCACCAAACCAGCACTTCAAAATATTCTGAAGGATATTCTAGAAAGGCATAATAAGGATTATAGCTCCATGAACCCCAACAGAAAGAATCCACCAGGGAAGGCAAACAATTAGAGGGAGGGGGGGAAAAAAAGGGGGCAGCCAACAACAGGAAAATAACATGACAAGGATAAGTCAATAAATTTTAGTTATAACCATCAATGTTAAATGTCTTAAGTCACCAATCAAAACACACAGACTGGCAGAGTGGATCAAGAAGCAAGATCTAACAATATGCTGCATACAAGAAGCACACTTAGTTCAAAAGGAAATTCATAGACTGAAAGTCAAAGGATGGAAAATAATACTCCATGTGACAGGAACCCACAAAAGACAGGGGTAGCTACTCTATTTGCAGATAAAGTGAATTTCAAGACTGATTAAGAGAGATAAAGAAGGTCACTACATCCTTATAAAAGGAACAATCCAAGAAGAAATAACAATCATAAATATACATGCAACACATACCAGTGCATCCAACCATATAAAACAATTACTAATGGACATGAAAAATGAAATAAGCCCTAATCCAATTGTATTAGGTGACCGCAATACCTCACTGTGACAAAAAGACAGATCAACTAGACAAAAAAAATATCAATATTAGGACTAAATGAAACTTTTGGACAAATAGACTTAGTAGATGTCTATAGAGTGTTCTACCCCATAACATCAGAATACACATTCTTCTCAGCTGCATATGGGACATTCTCCAAAATAGAATACATACTGGCTCACAGAACATGCTTAAGTAAATGTAAAGGCATTAAAAATATCCCCTGCATACAATCAGACCACAGTGCAATGAAATTGGAAATCCATGCAAAAAGAAACCACAAGAACTTCACAAACACAGGAAAATTAACTAGCACCCTGCTGAACAACCAATGTGTCACAGACAAAATTAAAGAAACTAGACCAAAAAAAAAGAGAGAAAGAAGAAACTAGACAGTTTTCACAGATGAATGGGAATGACAATACAACATACCATAACTTATGAGACACAATGAAAGCAGTCTTAAGAGGGAAATTTATAGCAGTAAATACCCATATCAGGAAAACAGAGCAAGTACACATAAACAACTTAATGATGAACCTCAAACTTCTAGAAAAAGAGGCTAAACCAAAAGCTTGTATGAAGGAGGAAATTATAAAGTTTAGAGCAGAAATTAATGCACTGGAGACTAAAAAACATACAAAGAATCAATGAGTCAAAGAGTTGGTTCTTTGAAAGAGTAAATAAAATTGACAAATCCTTAACCAAACTTACCAAAAAAGTAAACAAATGACTCAAATCCGTGCAATTCAGAATGAAAAGGGGGAAATACAACAGACCCTGAAGAAATCCAGATGATCATCTATACCTATTATGAAAACTTTTTTTCTAATTAAGATGGAAAACACAGAAGAAATGGACGGATCCCTAGATACATATGAATTACCAGAATTGAGCCAAGAAGATATAAAAATCCTAAATAAAACAGTATCAATAAATGAAATCAAAGATGAGATTAAAAACCTATCAACAAAGAAAAGCCCAGGCCCTAACACATTCACTGCTAAATTCCACAAGAAATTTAGAGAAGACCTACCACCACTAGGTCTCAAACTCTTTAATGAAATTGAAAGGAAGCAATACTCCCAAATTCATTCCTGGAAGTAAGCATTACCCTGATATCAAAACTGGAGAAGGACCCAACTAAGAAAGAGAATTATAGGCCAGTTTTCCTAATGAACATTGATGGAAAAATCCTCAATAAGATACTGGCAAACAGAATGTAGCAAATCAGCTGGGTATAGTGGTGTATGCCTATAATCCCAGCACATCTGTAATCCCAGCACTTGGGCAACTGAAGCAGAAGGATCATTGCAAGTTCAAGACCAGACTGGGTTACAAAGTGAGTTTAAGGCTAGTCTGAACTGCATACCAAGACCCTGTCTCAAGAAGACAGAATGCAGCAAATCATCAAGAAGATTATATACCACAGCGCTGGGGATTTAGCTCAGCAGCATAAGCGCCTGCCTTGCAAGCGCAGGGTCACGAGTTTGATCCCCGGTACCGATAAAAAGAGAAAAGAAAAAAAAAAAGAAGAAGAAGATTATACACCACAATAAAGTGGGATTCATCCCAGGGAGGCAGGAAGGGTTCAACATATATATATCCATAAATGTAATACACCATAGTAACAGAGCCAAGGACAAAAATGATACAATCATCTCAATAGATACAAAAAAAGCTTCTGATGAAGTCCCAGACCCATTCATGATAAAAACTCTACAGAAAATGGAATAGATGATCTTTATCTCAATCTGATAAAAGCAATCTATGAAAAAAAAAGCCATTTATGACAAACCAACAGCCAATATCATACTAAATGGACAAAAACTCTCTAAAATCAGGAACAAGATAAGGATGTTCACTGTCTCCACTCTTATTCAATACAGACCTGGAAACTTTAGCTGGAGCAATTAAGACAAGAGAAATAAATAAAAGGAATAAAGATGGGAAAGGAAGAAGTTAAACTATCTTTATTTGCAGATGACATAATATTCTACATACAAGACCCAAAAAATTCCATCAAAAGACTAGATTTAATAAGCAAATGCAGTAATGTAGCTGGACACAAAGTCAACAATCAATCAATAGCCTTGCTGTACATGAATAATAAACTCACTGAGAGGGAAATCAGGAAAACAATAACAATAGCATCTCAAAAAAATGAAATACCTAGTAATCAATCTAACAAAGGATGCAAAAGACCTCTACAGTGAAAACTACAGTACTCTGAAAAAGGAGTTTGAAGAGGATATTAGAAAATGGAGAGCTATCTTGTGCTCTTGGGTAGGAAGAACCAATATAGTGAAAATGGCCATACTTCCAAAACTCTTATACAGATTGAATGAAATCTCAATCAAGATTCTAACAGTGCCAGGTGTGGTGGAACACACCTGTAATCTCAGCACTTGGGAGGCTGAGGCTGAGGATTGTTGAGTTTGAGACTAGCCTAGACTACAAAGTGAGCTAAAGGCCAGCCTGAACTGCAGTGAGGCCTTGTCACAAAAAGACAAAAAAAAAAAAAAAAAAAAAAAGTTCTGATAGCATATCTCACAGAATTAGAGAAAACAATCCAAAAATTCATCTGGAACCAGAAGTTACCTAGAATAGCAAAGGCAATTCTGCGCAACAAAGACAAGACAGGGAGCATCACAATCCCTGACTTGAGATTATACTATAAACTGTTGTACTGGCAAAAAGCAGACTCAAAGATCAATGGAACAGATTAGAAGATGCAGAAAGAACTCTGGACACACTAAGCCACCTAATCTTTGACAAAGGTGCCAAATACATTCACTGGAAGAAACATAGCCTCTTTAATAAATGTTGCTGGAAAAACTGGCTCTACATATACCAAAGATTAAAACTGCACCCTTATCTTTCACCATGTACCATGCTAAAATCGGAATGGATCAAAGAGCTTAATATTAAAACAGAAACATGAAATCAGCTGGAAGATAGAATAGGTTTTTTTTTTTTGGCTTTTTGAGACAAGGCCTCATTATACTGTTTAGGCTGGCCTTGAACTCATTTTGTAGTTCAGGCTGGTCTCAGATTTGCAATGATCCTCCTGTCTCAGCCTCCCAAGTGCTGGGATTACAGATGTGTGCCACCATGCCTGGTTTCTTTTTTTATTATTTATTTATTTATTTATTTATTTATTTATTTATTTTTGGTACCTGGGATCAAACTCATGACCTTGCACTTGCCAGGCAGGCGTCTTCCCACAGATCTATATCCCCTGCCCCTAAAACTGTTGAAGACATTGGTGAAGGAAAAGATTTTAAGACTTATGAATAAAACCCCAATTGCACAGGAACTATCACAAAGGATCAACAACTGGGATCTCATCTTATTGAAAAGCTCTTGCACAGCAAGAGAAACCAACAGAGTGAAGAGACAACCCACAACGTGGGAGAAAATGCTTCCTGGCTGTTCCTCAGACAAAGGATTACTATCAAGAACATATAAAGAACTAAAAAGAAAAAAAAATCAGCTCTCCCAGATTTAAAGACCCAATCTAAAAATGGGCATCCGAGATAAATGTGCAAGTCTCAAATGAAGAAACACAAACAGCATATAAATATGTGAAAAAAATGTTCAACATCACTGATCATTCAAGAGATGCAAATTAAAACAACACTGAGAGTCTACCTCACCCTAGAAAGAATGGCTATTATCAAGAAATCAAGCAATAACAAATGCTGGAGAGTCTGTGGGGAAAAAGGAATCTTCTCCACTGGTGGTGGGAGTACAGACTAGTGTTGGGATCAGTGTAGAGGTTCCTCAAAAACCTAGGACTAGAGGTCCCATTCGACCCAGCTATTCCTCTTCTGGGTATCTTCCCAAAGAATTAAAAACATCATACCACAGCAATATGTATGCGCTCATGTTTATAGCAGCACAATTTGTAATAGCTAGATCTTGGAAACCACCTAAATGCCCATGAACTGAGAAATGGATAAAAAGATGTAGTAGTATTTTTATATAGTGGAGTACTACTCAGCCATAAAGGATAAAATGGAGACTTTTACAGGTAAATGGATGCAACTTGAGAGCATATTCATTGGTGAAATAAATAAAACATGCACGTGTAAACATCATATTTCTCACTAGTGAGAAGCTGAAAGAAACATTTGTATATGTATATATGTATGTGTATATAAAAAAGATAGTTAACATAGCTATATTACTGATTTCTGAGGTCACTGAAGAAAAAGATTTGTGCTGGTATTGTTCAGACCATTGAATACAAATGTCTTGTGCTTTAGGTGAATGATTTAGGGATAACCATGAGCACTGTTGACCCCTGACTGATGTATTTTAAAATTTAAAAAAAAATTTTTTCTCTTTGAAATAAAATGGATTTGAAAAAAGAAAGAAAGAAAACAAAGCAAAAGAGAACAGAACAAAGAATATGTAACAACATGTCAGTTATCATGTATTCTGCAAAGCCAGGAGTATTTACTATCTGGTTCTTTGTCCTGAATTTACACTACCAAGATCTATAGAGCAAGTATTTTGCAGTGTCCAATGACATAGAATCTGGATCTGTCTGTCCAATATAGCATTTACCTTTAATTAAAATGCAATAAAAGTTAATATTCAGTTCTTTGGTCACAATAGCTACATTTCCAGGTATTCAATAGTCACATGTGGGTAACTGACAGTGTGTTGGACAATGCAGATATAAAATATTACCATTATCACAGGAAGTTCTACTGGAGACCACTATCCTACTATCAATATCTACAATCAGCACCTTCCAGTTTCTTATTTATCATCAATACATAATACTATCATTTCAAACACTTTCTCTCAACTTACATGTATTTGTCACCTTGTAAACATTTCCAGCTATTCACATGGTCAAGAATTCTACTGTTTTGAACCTAACTTTTAATTTCCAAAATCTTACCACATATTGACTCTCCATCTCTGTAAATCATCTCTCTATGTTCCACTTCGAAAGTGGTCTTCTCCATGAAGCCTACTTTATTCTCCATGGCTAAAAGCATCAAGTCAGCTCTCTCTTCTCTGTGTTACCATTTATCCTTTCTTGTATTTCAGTTACTAGCATATATTAAGCATTGCCTTTTCTGGACTGAAACACCTCAGAGGGGACTCTGAATGATCTGCTCTGAGCCCTGGGTACAAGACAATTGAGGAATCTGATTAATCCGATTCTACTAAGTGAAACTGACTCCAACCTTAATACCTGAAGTAAGTCTCTGCGTTGGTCTTTATCCAACAGCTTTCATCTCTGTTAACGTCTAATAAATCTATTTTTAAAGCTATCTTTAAAGTTCCAATCAACAATTTTTCTTTCCAAATTCTAGTATTTAAATAAACAGAAAAGAGGTTTTAACCTAACCCTGAATGAATAATGAAGATAGAAATATTTTTTAAAATTAATTTGTGTCACATTAATGGTGACTTTTTAACGTTATACCTTGCAGACAACCAAAACGTTGCTGCGCACTCTGACCTTACACTGTAAATAATCCATGGCGAGCCCAGAATTTAAACATCACTCACCGCTGTCACTTCATTTACAGCCAAAAGCGCGCGTCTGAACTACAAACGCCTGAGCTCCAGAGGACAAGCCGTGGGGGTGCGAAGAACAGCTGCGAGCCTTGACAGAAGATGGCGCGGTGGGGCGACGAGAGGGCAACCAAGCGCCCAGGGAGGGCAGAGACGCGCAAGGGAAAGGCTGGCACAGCGCCGGCGGAGACAAGGACGGCCGAGCCCAGCCTCACGGCAGCCGCAGCCACCTTGGGCCTGGCGCTTTCCGAGTCCGCCAGGCAGTGAGAGCGTTCTCCCCCTTCGACCTAGGGCTCAGACAAAAAACCCAGGCCCGCCCAGGAGTCCCGGCTCCTTACCCGCTGCAGCCCACCAGCTCAAACTGTTTAGGGTCCCCGCGCTCCTCGGAAAAGACGTCACCTCCCCACACCCAGTCAGCCTCACCGAAGGATTCAAATCTAACCGCCCAGCTGTAGCGCATGCGCAAACACCTCCACGCGACGGCCCCGCCTCTTGTAGCCACGCCTACTCCACGCCTAAAAGTCCTCCCATTAGAATTCTTTGCAGGTCTCGATGCCAGTGCGGTTTCGTTAAGTTTATCTCATTTTCTATCGACTTTTCTTCATCTGTCCTGAATATACACTTCCTCACATCACGGGAGCAGCCATCTTCTTTCAATTATCTGCCATAGTGATTGTACGGTTTCCGTACAAAATGGCGACTTTCACAATGTTGCGTCACGTCCCTCCAGTGTCACTCCCTATAGCGATCAGGAAGAAGTAGGTCTCTGGGACGAGGTGGCCGAGTGGTTAAGGCGATGGACTGCTAATCCATTGTGCTCTGCACGCGTGGGTTCGAATCCCATCCTCGTCGACAGGAGGTACCTTTTGCTCCACATTTATAATCAACAAATGTAAATTTATTTTGAGATCATGTAGTTTAATATTCTGTTTCATGTTCCACTGCTGTCTGACCAAATGTGAAATAGTCTAGCTGCCAGTTGTGAGGTTTCCATTATTACAGGCTCTTGCCCTAGGGTTTTCATATGAGTCTTGATTACAAAACACCAGATTTCACTACAAAAGCTACCGCGACACGGAGAGTTCGAGATTCTATTCCAGGCTACAGGTACACAAGAAATGAATACGCTAGGAAACATTAAAAAGATGTTGACTCTGCTACGCGGAAGACTGGGACAGGAAAATCACAACTTTGAGGCCAGCATGAGAAATTTAGCAAGACCCTATCTCAAAAATTAAAGGGCTGGGGATATAGTACAAGGCTACCTTGGGTTATATGTGAGTTTAAGACTAGCCTTAAGTACATAGTGAGACCCTGTCTCAAAAAAAAAAAAAAAAAGGAGAGAAAAAGAAAAAGAAACCAAAGACTGAAGAAGACCAGGAACATGCCTCCTTCCCAGAGGACTGGAAGAGGCGTTAAATCCTCTCCTAGATTTAACCTGAGGAGGAGCAGGAAAACAGAAGATTCCCCTCTTGCAAATTTACTAAGGCAGAGTCATTCAGTTCATACTTTACTACTTTATTTATCCATCCCTTATCCACACGTGCCACGTGTTCCATGAGTTAAATCACTTAACCCACCATAATCCTATGATTGTGGTAGATATTATTTCTCCACTTCACAGACAAAGACACTACAAGATTAACTTGCCCAAGGTTGTACAATTTCTAAATTGCAGAAAGGAGACTGGAACTCAGATCCGTGGGACTCTGATGCCCCCGAACTACCAACCTAAGTGCCTCATCATTCTCTTGCATTGCTGGTTTATAGGGTTTTTCCCCCATGAAGTGTCCTATAGCACAGTACTGGAAAACCTAGCACAACACAGCTGCCTCTGTGAGGTTTAGGGAGGGTAAGCGTTGTAGCACTTCTCTGCTGACTCCACTGGGTCCCCTCTTAGATCCAAATCCCCTGGAAATGTTGATACCTTCACTGGCTGAGAAGATGCCTGTCTTCAGCCTGGCTCTCCAGTTCATTAAGTATGCTGCTGCTAGGAAGGGTTCATGTCCCACACATTCCTAAGGGGTTACTGGACAAAACAGTGGAGTTTTTTGTTTTGATCCTGGAGACCAAATTCCAGGCCTTGCACTGAATGACATCCTCAGTGCCCCTTCACATACTGCTGCTTAAAAGTTTTTAAATTTTGACACAGGGTTTCACTAAGTTAAATCATTAAGTTCCCCAACAGGAGTTTAAGCGTGTAATGCTTTTATTGTTGTTGTTGTTGTTGTTGCTGTTGTTGTTACATTATGTATTTCAGGTTGGCCTTCAACTCACAGCAATCTTCTTGCCTCAGCTTTCAAAATACTGGGCTTACAGGCATGCACAGTCATGTCTGGCTAGTGGCTATTTGATTGAGAAAAAAAGGTTATACCCTGATTTTCATATTCTAATTGAAAGTACTGCCTTGATAAAGATAAGCAACAAACTGCAGGAATTTTAATCTTCCTTTGTCACCAATAAGAATCAGATATTTGTATATCACAATACTATTGTTGCTTTATACTTATGACTTAAATGCATTCCCCAAAGTTCATGTAGAGGAAATCTGGTCCCCAATGCAGCAGTTCCAGCAAGTAGGACCTTGAAAGGCAAGACAGCACCTTTGTGAATGGGTAAAATCCTCACTGGTTTTCCAGTTATCACAGGACAGTTTCTGTCATAAAAATCACTTCTCTCTGGCAGGTGTGCTCTCTCTGGCCCTCCACCATGTTACAGCATAGCGAGAAAACCCTCACCAGATTTCCCAGGCTCTAGAACTGGGAACCAAATAAACCTCTCTTCTTCATAAATTATCCAGCCTCAGCCAGATGTGGTAGTGCACACCTGTGGTCCTAGCATTCAAGAGGCTGAGGCAAAAGGGTCAAAAGTTTGAGCCCAGCCTGGGTAATTTAGTGACTTAGTGAGACCCTTTCTCAAAATTAAAAATTAAAAGAAGGCCTGGAGATGTAGCACAATGCAAAACCCCTGAGGTCAAACTCCTGTACCACCACACCACCACCACCACCACCACCACCAAAAATAAATAAATTAAAAATTACCCATTTTCAGTATGTTGGTTATAGTAACAGAAAACAGAGAAAGACAATGCTCATCATTATTTCAAAATTATGGTAATTATTAGATCTACTTTTAGCTTTTGTGATGTTATGTGTTCATGAAGAAATACATCCAAAAAAAAAAAGAAATACATCAATCACATAATTATAATGCAAGTTCTAAAAACATTTTGAGGGCTGGGGATTTAGCTCAGTGGCATAAGAGCCTGCCTGACAAGCGTGAGGTTGTGAGTTTGATCCCCAGTACCAAAAAAATTTAAAAAATAAAAACATTTTGATAGTTGTATTCTAGTATGTTCTGTTGCCCTTGTATTCCAACATGGTTTTATGGCTTTGTAGGCAACTCTCTCCTGGAGATGTAGCTCAGAGTTAGATCACTTGCCTACCACATACAAGGACCTGGGTTAATTTCTAGTACTGCAAAAACAAAGGAAAACAAAAAGCAAACAACTTTCTGAGATAGAGATACATAGGCTTCAGATTGCAAAAAGAAGGTCTGGGTTACGGAAAAGAACAGTTGTTTTCTTCTTCTCCTCTTCTTCCTCCTATTCCTCCTCTTCCTCCTCCTCCTTCTTCTTCTTTGGAATAAACTCAGGTCTTTATACTGAGATACATTCCCAACCCATTCCCTTCAATCCTTTAAATTTCTTTATTTTTGTTTGATTGTTTGTTTTTCGAGACAGGGTCTCACTGTGTAGTTCAGGCTGGCCTCGAACTCACTATGGAACCCAGGCTGGCCTTGAACTTGCAAAGATCCTCAGATTACAAGTACTTACCACTATGCCCCATTTTTTGGTTGATTGGTTGGTTGGTTTCTTTTGAAATGGGTCTCAATAAATCACTAAATTGAGTCACTACATTACTCAGACTGGACTCTAACTTGCTACCTCCTACTTCTACCTCAGCCTCCCACATTGCAGGATATTGGCAAGCACCACTACACAGGCAGAACCCTTCAGTCACCCTGGGGACCCTAATCTTATGCTTCCCTGAATGAGGGCTGGTCTGTCCCCACTGCACACTGCAGATGCTGTCCCTGCTCCCCTGCTGGGACAGGCCTCTGCCCCTCCTTCTCTCCAGCCTGTCCCTGGCTGGCTCTTGCTTATCTTTATCAATAGACATCTTGCAATCTGCAGCTTCCTCCATCTCCCTCACCAGTCTCTATACCATCTCTTGCTTCTCTCTGAACTTTTATGGCCCGTAAATGTTCTTGTTGTGGATATTTCCCCTGCATCCAGACTGTATTGAAATTACTAAGCAATCCCACAAGCTCTCTAAAGATCAGCAGGGCGGCACCACTTTCTGAGCTTTGCTGGCTTCTTGCAATGATGACTTTCTTGGAAAACTTGAATGGGTCCAGTTTCTACAAATAAAAGGTATGTAGACTGATTTCTTTTCTTTTCTTTTCTTTTTTTGGTACCCGGGATTGAACTCATGACCACGTGCTTGCAAGGCACGCACTTATGAGGCTGAGCTAAATCCCTGGCCTGAACTGATTTCTTTAAAGAATTCTCAGCTAAGTGTGGTGGCAGATGCCTGTAATGCTAGCACTTTGGGAGGCTGAGGCAAGGGGATAGCAAGTTTGAGGACACCCTGGGCATTTTAGCAAGGCCCTGTCTAAAACAGAACAAAACAAAACTCCAAGCATGGTATCACATACCTGTAATCCCAGCACTCAGGAGACGGAAACAAGAGAATTACTGCAAATTTGAGGCCAGTCTATGAGTTCAAGACCAGCCTGAACTACCAACTAAGACCCTGTCTCAAAAACAAACAAACAAACAAAAATTAGCCATGTAATTCAGTGCAGACTGAGTAAAATCCCCAGTACCGCAAAGCAAAACAAAACCAACCAAACAAACAAAACAGCTGCAAAAATTCTGAAAATACGCAATGCACCATTCAGAAAGCAGAGGCAGGAGGATAGGCATTTGAGGCCCTCCTGGACTACATAGTAGGACCCTGTCTCATAAATAAAGGAAATATTTATTAATTGGAAGTTCAATTGACAAATTCCAATTCCAGTCCCTGAGCCCTTTACTTCTTTCATGTTTAGCTGTTTACCTGTAGTTTCTTTCACACAAAAGTACTTTGACTTGCTACATAGTAAAGTTTTTGTATTTCTGATAATCTCCCCATCTATGCTTATGTTCATTTTTTTAAAGAGAGAATAAAGAGTAAAGAACCTGCCACACTATTTTAAAATACAGAAAAACAAATACTTCAATTAACGATGGCAAACAGTACATATAAACTAGGGTGATGAAAGAGTTAGGGGCGCCATCTACTGGGGAAACTTAGGCTGCAGGACCTGGATGAGATTGTTCTACAGGAAAGCTTGAAACTAAGAAAGACCATTACCCCGCAAAATTCATCAATAAACTTGGTGCAAAGAAACCATTCTCCATCAATACTAAGGTTCTTTTTGAATGCTGAAGAAAGTCTCCTTAGTCTCTGAGGGGCCATAAGAAATGAGCGCTGAACAATTGTATCACCAAGATACTGTGTCTTTCTCTGTCTTGTCCTCTCTCCCTCCTTCTCTATACCCTCTTATTCTTCCTTTCCTGTTTTGGTACTGGGGATTGAACCCAGCATCTTTGCACTAAATCACACACACAGCCCTTTAAATTTGAGACAGAGTCTTACTAAATCAACCAGAGTGAACTTGAGATCCTCCTGGTTTAGGCTCCCAGAGTGCTGGGAGTACAGGCATGGGCCACTGTGCCTGATTATTCCAGCTTTCTCACTCACTACTTGTATGGGGGGAAATGGGTCTTTTTCTCCTCTGGGTCCAGCCTTAGGGAGATTCATTCTCTGTTAACAAGAAAGTTTTCTAGGGAAAATGTGCAGTGTTTATTTGGCAACAGTCCACAGCCCAAGTCAAGTTATGTGTCAGCAACCTTATAAAACAGAGCTCTGAAGGAAGAATTTGAAATCTTGGATCGCAGGCTCCAAGATTTGCAAAGATTGGTTCTGAGAGGCAGGTAAGAATAGAAGCAAGGATGGATGTGGGAGCACATGCCCGAGTTCAAGTACTCAAGAGGCTGAGGCAAGAGGATCACCATGAGTTCCAGGCCAGCCTGGGCTACATAAGCAAGTTTAATGCCAGCCTGCACTACATAGTGAGACCATGTCTCAAAAACAAAACCCAAAGCAAGTTCAGGTTGTTCCTCACCATCCTGAAGTGCAGTCCTATTGAAGAATCACCTGAAAAAAATAGCCATGAACAAACCAGAAGAGGTTCAAGAGTGAGTCCAGGCATTCTTCTTCAAGTCTGTAATACCAACCTAAGACATTTTTTTTCTCAAATGAGGTTTAAGCTCTCATGTGAAAACATCTACCTCACTATAACAACCTATTATGATGTCTACTGGACTGAAACCAAATAATTTTTTCATTCTGAAGATTAGTAAAGCAAAAGCTGAACTGAGTTTTTAGTGACCTTCCTTACCAAGGATGAGTACATGAATGTCAACAGACTTGGGGAAACGGAGAGTAATGCAGGATGGTGTATCTCTATGTTAGTGACCACAGTCAGTCATACCTTTCCTTCTCATCACACAGGGAAGATGGTCTCATTCTCCAGCTGAAGTCTCCGGAATGCTAGGTGTGGTGGCATAGCCTGTAACCTCAGCTCTTCAGAAAGCTGGTGCAGGAGAATCGCAAGCATGAGGCCATCCCGGGCAACTTAACAAGATCCTATCTCAACTGTGAAATGTTTGCCTAGCTTATTCAAGGCCCAGGATTCAATCCTTATTTTCATTTATTAATTAATAATAAAAATTTAAATCTCCAGGATCAAATGCATCTTTGAAAGGTAAACTTAATGGTGACCTGAGGTTTATAAAGACCTGGGGCTGTGACAAATCACTGTTTCCATGCCGTTAAAAATAATAAAGTTCCTCCTTTGATTACAATACCATGCAGTACTGAGTTTTTGTGTTTCTTTTTGGTGTAAACAGTAGATCTTTGACACTAAGAACATTATTTTTTTCATCTCTGCTTTCTCAGAGATTCTGACTTTCTTAAATATTTTTTACCTGAATATTTTGATTTATGTTTATAAACTCTAGGTCAAATTCTTTCAGTGACTCTTTAGTGGTGTTATAATGGCCAATGAAAGCACTGTTTATTCTGTATTCTTAATTTTTTAAAATTAGAATTTATTAGTACGTTTTAGATATACATAATGATCACATTCGTCATAGAGAATTTGTACCTGTACATGACATAACTTGTCTTTTCCTCCCATTTGCCTATCCTCCTTTCAACCCCTTCTCCTCTCCCCATTTACAAAGCTTTGTTTCCATGTTTTCCTTCTTTTCTCATCTTTTTACTTGTCTTCTTCCTTTCCTTCTCTCCTCTCTTTTGTTCTCCTCATTTGAACATTTTTTCTCTTATTTCACAATACCTATTATGCATCTGAGTTCTTATTTACACTTTTGGTTGCTCACACCAGAGAAACAATGTGATACTTACACATGTGTGTCCAATTTATTTCGGTTAAGAATATAGACTCGGGCCAGGGATTTAGCTCAGTGACATAAGCGCCTGCCTGGCAAGTACGAGGTCATAAATTCGATCCCTGGTACCGGAAAAAAAAAAAAAAGAATATAGACTCAGGGCCAGGGATTTAGCTCAGTGGCATAAGTGCCTGCTTTGCAAGCACATGGTTATGAGTTCAATCCGATACCAAAACAAAAACAAAAACAAACAAAAACAAAAAACCAAGAATATAGACTCAAGGTGAACCCACTTTCCTAGAAATGTTCCAAGCATACTCTTCTTTATGGTGGACTAGTACTTCATTGTACAAAAATACCACATTTTCTTTATCCATTCACCAATTGATGGGCACTTGGACTGCTTCCAAGATTTGGCTATTTACAAACTGTGCTGCTGCAACATAGGTGTGCATATATCACTGTAATAGGATGCTTTTAATTTTGGGAAAGCTGGGCGTGGTGGCTCACACCTGTAATCCTAGTACTTGGGAGGCTGAGGCAGGAGGATCGTTGAGAGTTTGAGACCAGCCTGGGTTACAAAGTGAGCTCAAGTCCAGCCTGAACTGCATAGCGACACCCTATCTCAAAAAAAACAACAACAAAAAAATTCTTTCAGGAAGATACCTAGAAGGGGAATAGCTTGTTCAAATGGTACTTCTAGACCTAGTTTTTTGAGGCTGCACCAGTCTACACTCCCATCAACAGTGGAGAAGGGTTCCTTTTTCCCCACAGCCTCTGCATTATTTGTTATTGCTTGATTTCTTGATAATAGCCATTCTTTCTGGGGAGACATGGAATCTCAGTGTTGTTTTAATTTGCATCTCTCAAATGACCAGTGATGTTGAACATTTTTTCACATAATTATTTGTTGTTTGTATTTCTTCACAAGAAGTGTGTATTCCATCCCAGCTGACCATTTTTGGACTGGGTCTTTAAATTTGGGGGTTCTGGTTTTTTTTTTTTTTTTAGTTCTTTATATGCTCTTAATAGTAATTCTTTGTCTGAGGAACAGCCAGGAAACATTTTCTCCCACCTTGTGGATTGTTACTTCACTCTGTTGGTGGTTTCTCTTGCTGTGCAAAAAGTTTTACAATAAGATGAGATCCCAGTTGTTGATTCTGATAATTCCTGTGCAAAAAGCACTGTTTATTCTGAACTGTGATAGCACACTATCAAAATGGGCCATTTAAAAAGCCAAGCTATCTCAATTATCAACTTTCTGTTGATAGGCAATAATAGTCATAGACTTATAATTGTTTTTGGGTTGGGTTTTTTTTTTTTCTTCCATAGTGTAGGCTGGCCTTGAGCTCATTAAGTAGCCCATGCTGGCCTTGAACTCACAGCAATCTTTCTGCCTCATCCTCTTGAGTGCTAGAATTAGAGTTCACCACACTTGGTTCATTTTTATCATGATTTAGCAAATAACAGAGTCAGCCTTTATTTTAACCCATGATATATATTTTTTTAAAAGAGGCTTATGCCTGGATGCACCAGTAATGAAGTGTTAGAAACACAGCACTCTTTGTATCTGTGAGTGTGCCAGCTCTAGAATCCCAGAGACATGAACTGTTTTTATTTCATTTTATTTATTTATTTTGGTACCAGGGAATCAAACTCATGACCTTGCACTTGCCAGGCAGGCACTTTTGCCACTGAGCTAAGTCCCTGGCCTGAACTGTTTTTAATGTACAGTAAAACGGCTAGCTACTTTTGCAATTTATTATGCATTATTTTCATGATAATCTCTGAAATATTGAGCTCTATTGTGTTCTCATTCTATCCTGTGGGAAGTGAGCCCTGCCTAGGTACTTATTCTAAGATTAAAGGTATTAAACTATGATACACTGCATATATATGTAACATTGTATAGATAAGTTAAAAAGTAACAATACTAGAAACCAATGCCACCTATACAGGACCCAACTTAAGAAACATCATTCTCTGTACCTTTGTCACTTCTTACATGACCCTCCCTACTGGCATCCTCCCATGCAACAGATAACTACTTTTCTGAACTTTATGTTAATAATTCTCTAGAGAAAAAAAATTCTCTAGCATTTATTAGTAAATATGCATGAATGTATCCTAAAAAAATCTCTAAAATGTTTTGTCTCATCTTTTTTGTTTTGTTGTTTTGGTTTTTTCTGAGACATGATCTGGCTGAGTTGCTCAGACTGTCTTTGAACGTGTGATCCTCCTGCCTCAGCCTCCTGAGTATCTGGGATTGTAGAGGTATTCAGTGGCTCCCAGTCTGTCATATCCTGTCTAGTTTTGAATGTCATATAAATGTAATACATATCATATGTATTCACTTGTTACTTCTTTCACACATTTTTATCCATGTAATTCATTCATTTTGTTGTTGAGTAGTATCCAGTTAGCTGAACATACAATTAGGTGCCCATACTCTTATTGATGAATACTTTAGTTGTCTGTAGGTTTTCTTGGTACAAGATGCTGTGAGCATACTCATACATGTCTGTGGAGGTACAAGTGTTTCCCTAGGTATATGACTAGAAGTGGAATCACTGGTTATGTACATGTTCAATTTTACGAATTTTTTTTTTTTTGTGGTACTGGGGATTGAACTCAGGGCCTTGTGCATGCTAAGCAAGCACTCTACCACTGAGCTATATCCCCAGCAAAGCTGTTTTATTTGTTTATTTTTTTCTTGAGATGGCGACCCATTCTGTTACCTGGTTGGCCACAAACTCCTAAGCTCAAGGAGTCTGCATGCCTCAGTGTCCAAGTAGCTAGGGCCGCATGTGTGTGCCACAACTCCCAGCTACTGAGCGACTATCTTTTTTGCTGTAATACATATCATATGTATTCACTTGTGACTGATAAAGATGTTGTGGTTTTAAAATGTGGACAAGCTTCAGGAGACAGTAAAAGGAAGGTTGGATGGGAGAAAACAGTAACTATATTCATAGGTAATGATGCTTCCTCTGGACAAGGCAATTCTTGCAGTAGAGTGGCTGTCTTTGTGGTAATACCTCTGACCTCAGTGAATTTCCCACCTAAAACTGGCCAATGTCCTTAGGCCTCTCTGCTTCTATCTCTGCTTTTCAATAGCCATATGTTCCAGAATATCTGTTTCCTGAAGACCTGTAAGCCCAAAGAGGCTCTAAAAACGAATCCATTTTCTATAAGGCCTTTGGCAGCAAGACTGAACAAATGCAGGTCTCCCACTATGAAACACAGACTTTCCAGGAAACCCATGGTTACAACACAGGGCTTTAATTAAAGACAACCTTGAAAATAAAGCTGACCAACCTGTCTTCACCTATCTCTTCATCTTACATTAAGATAGAATGTAAATTGGTACAATCTTTTTACAGGGAAGTTTGGTACTAGCTACCTGTCAACATTCAAAGCTGTATTTACACTAATAAATTGTTCTACAAAAGCACAATAGAAGTGTGAAAAGGTATAAAGATATTTACTGTACCTTGAGGGTAATGAAACACAGCAAACCCTAAAACTCCATCAACTGGTCCAATTATGGTGCAGTCATTCAATGCACACATGCAGTGATTTAAAAGTGTCCTAGAGAAAAGTAAGTTGCAGGGCTGGGGATTTAGCTCAGTGGCACAAGTGCCTTCCTGATGAGCTCAAGGTCATGAGTTCAATCCCTGATGGCCAAAAAAAAAAAGTAAGTTGCAGAACAATTCCCAGAGCATGATCTCATTTTTATTTTAAAAATACCTATAGACCCAGGTGTGGTGGCACAAATCTGTAATACCAGAACTCTGGGAGGCTGAAGCAGGAGGATTGCAAACCTAGGCAATTTAGCAAATTTAGTGATATTCTGTCTCACAATTTAAAAAAAAATTTTTTAAGAGAGGATGCATCTCATGGGAAGGGCCTAGTTTCAATTTATAGCACCACTGTTATGCCCTGTGTCTAGAAGATCCCTCAAAGCCTCATGCAGTCATGGGTGGGGATTTCAGATGTGTGATGCTGAGATTAAAGGGTGCCTCACCTTGGGTGTGGGTGGCACTAATCAATAGGTGTACAGTCTGTGCAGAATACAAAGTGACAGAAAGAAGCAGCAGCTGCTGCTGCTGCTGTTGCTTGTTGTCTCTGGCTTGTTTTGCCATGCCATGGATGCTTTCTTTTCTGCGACACCCCTCTGCCATTCAACCCTGCCTTAGAGCCAGCCAACTACAGACTGAAACTTCAACAAACTGTGAGCCACAATATACTTTTCCTCCTTTAAATTTGGATGCTTGGTATTTTGTTTCAGTGACAAGAAAAGTAACTATGACAACCACAAAAACAAACAAAAAGTCTTATAATATGCATGTATCTCCCAGAAGTGGTGATGTACACTTGTAAATCCTGTGCTCTGGAAGGCTGAGGCAGAAGGATCACAAGTTCAAGTCCAGACTGGGCAAGTTAGCAACTTTGTTGTTTTTGTGTTTGATTTGTTTGCTTTTGCTTTGTTTTTGGAGACAGTGTCTTGCTTTGTAGTGCAGGCTGAACTTGAACTCACTATGTAGCCCAGGCTGTCCTCAAACTTAAGATGATCCTCCTGCCTCAGCCTCCTTATAGATGTGCATCACCATGCCCAGCTAACTTTGTAAGACTTTTCTAAAGTTAAAAAAAAGTCTAGGGCCTAGGAATGTAACTCAGTGAGAAGGCCTTGGGTTCAAATTCCAGGTATAAATGCATATATCAAAAAAAATGTATATTTCTATGATTGGAAAATGGTCAAGAAGAAGACAATTTAAATATTTATAGTTACAGTGTCTGGGAGTGGAGTTCAGTGTTTACTTCATGTACAAGGTCTTGGGCTCAATCATCTGTACAGCAAAAAAATAAAATAGAAATAAAAAAATAATATTGGAGTATAGATAAAGGAGAGCTACAAGAAGAAATAAATTTTTAAAAGGATACTATCTTCGATTTTTTTTTTTTGGTACTGGGGATCAAACTCACAACCTTATGCTTACCAAGAAAGTGATTGAGCTACTGTGCTAAATCCCTGGCCCAAAAGGATACTATCTTATAAAAAGAAAAAATACATTCAAGAATAATTGTGTGGGAGCCGAGGGTTTAGCTCAGCAGCATAAGTGCCTGCCTGGCAAGTGAGAGGTTGTAAGTTCAATCCCTGGTACCAAAAACATACCAACAAACAAACAAATATCTTAACAAGAATAATTGTGTGTGTGTGTGTGTGTGTGTGTGTGTGTGTGTGTGTGTTTGACACTGGGTCTTGCTATGTAGCTCAGGTGGCCTTGAACTCAGCAACTGTTAACCATAGGAGCCATGGGAAGCAAGGGAGCCATCAACCTCAGTTCCATGAGTTCAAGGTCAGCCTGGGCTACATAATGAGGCTCTGTCTCAGAAAAGCAAAAACAAACACAAAACTGAAATAGCCAAGTGAAATGAAAAGTAGCACAGATTCTTATTTTTACTACATAAAAAATCACACATTGGAATTTGAACTTGTTTTTCTTCTTTCTACAAATGCAACATATGTGTTTTAAGGTCACTAATTGTCTACTGAATATTGTACTCATTTCAGAGCAGACAGATGACTAGCAGAATGTCCTCTCTGCCGAGCTGGAGCAGGGGACACCTTCCTGGCAGGAGAGGTTTAGAAAGGAAGAAGACATTGCAGTCACAACAAAGTGGCTGATACAGAAAAGCTTTTAAGGAAACACGCAGAAACATACGTGGCATACTATACTAGCGGGACAGCATTAGTCTATTTCCAGCACACATATCCGCTCACTTACTGGTGCCAGTATAGCAGGTGCATCAACATAGAAAGCATTTTGCATTCACAGCACTGACAACTAAAAAGCAAACAGCATATAATACTTTGAGCTTTATGTGAGTAATCATGAAGGTTCCAAGGTCGTATCCACTAGGGTAGCCTGAGTATTCATCCATAAAAATACTTTCTTGAAAATGCTTAAAAGAGACTTCTGGAAACAGGGAGACTACATCAGGACCAGCAGAAGACACAGTGTGCTGAGGACTGCAGGTAGGAGGCAGGGAGTTGATTTCCAATGGAGCTTTCCAGTAAAGGGCATCTCTCTCAGCTGCTCACTCCAGCCAGGACAAGAGTTCTAGGAGATTCTGCGATCTCCCCTCTGGTGGCTGGCTCAAATAAGTGACTCCCTGGACTTACTCTCTAACAAAACTCCACTGAGGCTGAAGCACTGAAACTCTGACCAGCGTTAAAAGAGCTATGAATACACAAAAGGGCTCAGGTAAATCCTGTAGGGACAGAGGGCTAGTGATACGCTAACATGCACCTGCTGGGTCCCATAGGAATGGCTGGTGTGGGATTGCTCCATAAGAGTGTGACCCAGAAACACCTGAGCATGGCATCTCCCAGGAGGAGCACTAATGTTCTCATTCAGAATCCTAGAAGGAACCATGCCAAGTATAGACATAGTTGAGCTTTCCCACATTGTGCCGTTTCTTCCATAGAAGCATGGATATGTTTTCTTTTACTTTTCTTTACATTTATTTTATGCTTAATGTATTCCTATGCCTTCCCTCTCTCCCCTATCATTTCTTTCAGGATAGCTTTTTTTTGTGCAATCTGATCTTCTAGTTTAGGAACAACATGTTCTTTTTCAGTAAGAATCACTTCGATATGATAATCCAACCATGAACTCCAGAGGTCCTGCAGCACACCTTGGGTGCTTTGGTCACTGGGTTGGGACATCTCTCATCACCAACATAGTTCTAAAGCTTACCCAGCACAGAGTGAGCACTCATATTCCTGCTGAACAAATGAACTTTACTGAACATCTCATTTTTTTTCTTTCATCTCATACCTATTAGATTGATCAGTCAAAAACCAGAAAGTTGACTGAGGATAATGGCTCAGTGGTAGGGTTATTTCCTAGCATAGGTAAGCCCTGGGTTCAATTTCTAGCTCAGCTAAACAGAAAAAAAAGAAAGAAAACATTGGAGAGGATATGAGGAAATCTTGTGCAGCATCAGTAGATGTCTAAAGTGGCATAACTCGATTAAAAACAATATGGAAATTATTTGAAGAGTCTTTAAAAATGCTAAAAATAGAATTATCATATGATCTAACAATTCCATTTCCGGAATTTTCTGCCATTCTATGCAGTCTTTTTAAGTTGCTTATTTTTTAAATTAAAATTTTGAGACAGGGTCTCACGTGCAGTGAACTCACTATGTGGCCCAGAATGGCCTCAAACTCGAGGTGATCCCCTTGCCTCAGCCTCCCAAGTGGGGGATTACAGCTGTGTGCCACCATGCTCAGTTCAGCTTATTGACAGTGTACTTTGGCTCACGAAAGTTTTAATTTTGATGAAATCCATTTACATTTACTTTGTTGATTGTACTTTTGGTATTATATATCTAAGAATCCATCATCAAGTCCAAATTCATACTTAGTTCTCTATTTTCTTTTAAGAATCTATTGTTTTAGCTCTTCTGATTCATTTTCAGTTGCTCTTTGATTCATTTTCAGTTACACGGGACATGAGGTAGGAGCTCCGCCTCTTTCCTATGTGGATATCTAGTTGTCCTAGAATGCACATGTAATGTGGACTGTTCTTTCACCCGGTCCTAAATGGCCTGGCCGAGGACAGGTGAGGCTGCGTTTTCACACTCCCGCTGTTCGGCCTTCTTGTCCTCCTGGTCTTCGCTGGCCTCACCTTTGCCCTGTATTTGCTGTCCACGCTGCTGCCACCAAGGACTGAGACCCAGGTCCATGCAGGAACCTGAGGACAGGTCACTGTGGTTCGCTTTCGACCTAGCATTGCTGAGAGAGCTCCCCAAGTTCCTTCAACGGTAAGAGCAGAGGCACGAGGCCCGTGTTCCTGCTCTTCTGCAACACCTACCTCTACAAACAGGGCTTTGTCATCCGCAGCTCCTGCTCCTGAGCGTTTTATCTGGCGCCTTGTTTGGACCATAGCTGGGGCTTGTGCTGTGTGCACGGTGGGTGCCTTGAGCTACCTGTGTTCAGTGTTTTTGGCAAATAGCTGGTGGTCTCACACTTTCCTGATAAAGTGGCCCTGCTACAGAGGAAGATTCAATCCAGTACAATTTCATCTATATGCTGACAGGTTCCATCCTGTCAGCCTTCACTTCTCTGGAAGTTCTCTTCTCCTGAGAAGTACTCTTTAAGCTCTTGGCCATTGCCCCAGTGCCCTTAGTTCCTCGAATGCTCATTTAAAAAATTCAGCCAGAAGCACCTGCAATTGAATGAGGAAGGCAACCCCAATCATATAAATGGGAGACAAGTGATTTGGATTTTCCATTTGCCTCATCCCTGAAGTCTGTTGCTGATTTGCAGATGTGGTTTAAAGTCTCTCATTGTTCTTGGACACCATTTATCTGTGCACAATGTCTGCTCTAAGGTGAATTGTATCAGGGTTCATTTCAGGACTCTGAACCACAAAAAGCCCAGGATGGTCTGTTGGGGCTGCTTTGGGAGATGGTTGTCCTTGTCCAGACTGCTTCCTGCAAAGTGATAGACTGTGTGACAGGTGTTCTCCTGTGAAGCCTCACAGAAGTTACTAGTGTTGGTACTGCTTTTGAACCCACATCTCTGACATGGCTCATCTTCTGTTAGTCTCTTGAAGAGTATTTTTTTGTTCTTTTTTTCCTGGTGCTCCATCTTTTCTATAAGCTAAGGGAATCAAGTTGAACTACCAAATATGGTTCAAAAACAGTGATTTCTGTGATGCTCTTATGTTTAGACATTTGATGTCCATGTGTGTCAAATTTTCTCCTGGCTATATGTCCTGACAATCTGATTGCAAACAGACTATTAAATATTAATGGAACAAACTCAGCATCTTATTAATATGTTGTGGACAGGGCAGGGTCCTGGACTCACAAGAGTCAAATGACCATCTGTACATTTTCTGGTGTCCTTTCTTTGTGAGTCTTTCCACCTCCTGCTAGAAGAGTGAGTCCATAGGCTACTGGCCAGTGTCCCTGCAACTGTCTTTCATTTTGTCATTTGTTGAGAATAACTGAGGAGTCGTTGTTTTTAATTTAGAGTAAAAGTTGGTCTTATTACTTGGTGGTCTTATAATTATATAAAGGTATCACTGCTTCCTATATCTGCAGTGTTGGTTTGGCACAGACCTTGCTTATTGCCTGAAAGGACAGATGGAGTTTGGCACTTGAACTGAAGAGCTTTGTGACTCCATATCCTCACCACACTTACCAGAACTGTTACCCTTGGACATTATCTGCTGGGTTTTTTATTTGGGTTGGCCAAGTCTCCAAGAATAGGCCTGTTATTCTACATAAATCCTTGGGAATTGTGTTTTATAAAAAGAGTGGACTTGCAACTTGTGTTTTTTAGACACAGCGTGAATATTGTACAACAGACCTTAATAAAACAATGCTTATTTTTATAAATAAGTTTTAAGTGGAAATGAGGGAGAGCATTAATGTTCTATGGTAGGGAGAGGGGAGAAATTTCTCCACATTGTTGCAAATGTGCCCACTTTTATCCTTTTCAGGATCATTAGATCTTTTTTTCTCTTTCCTTCTGTATGATTTTCTAACATTATACCTTATTGGTTTTGAGTTTATTGGTAAAGCAATTTCTCAAATAAAGATACAAATGAAGTAAAAACGAACAAACATAAGGTCTTATTTCTGGACTCTTGATTCGATTAAACCGTATATCTGTCATTATACTAGCGCCATACTGTTTTGATCTGCATTTCTCTAGTGATAATCATCTTTCAATTATTTATGCTTGGAAAATGTCTAAAGTCCTTTACTTTTTTTGGGGGGGTGGTATTGGAGGTTGAATCCAGGGAAACTCTACCATTGAGCTATGTCCTCAGCCCTTTTTTATGGTTTTCATTTGGTTTTGAGTCTTGCTTTGTAGTTCAGGCTAGTCTTGAACTATGTATGTGTGACTAGCCTCAAATTCATGGCTATTCTCCTGCCTCAGCCCTTTTTACTTTTCACTTTGAGGCTGGGTGTAAGTTGCTTTGACTGGCCTTGAACTTGATGACTCTCCTACTTCCCAAACAGCTGAGATTACAGGTGTGCACCAACATGCCCAGCCAGCTCTTTGACTGCTCTCAAATTGAGTTTTTGGTCATTTTGTCATTAAGAAGACTGTCATATCCAGAATATATAAAGAACCCCAACTCAACAACAAAGAGACTACAATTATATACCACTTCACTCCCACTAGGATGACTATACTCAAAACAACAGAAAAATAACATGTTAATGAGGATGTGAAGCTGCAATCCCTTGTGCACTTCTGGTAGGAATGTTGTCACTGTGGAAAGCAGTTTGATGGTTCCTCAAAAATTAAACACAGACTTATTCAACCTAGCAATTCTACTCTTGGAATTTCCTTTTTTTTTTCTTCTTGGAATTTCAAAAAAAACTGAAAACATGTATTCAGACAAAAAACCTGTGAAGCACAAATATGCATAGCAGCATCATTTGCAACAGCCAAAAGGTAGAAACAATGTAATTATTCATCAACTGATGAATGAATACACAAAATGTGGTATATCCATGCAATGGAATATTGTCATAAAAGATGAAGTACAGACAGATGTGCTACAAATCAGATGACTATTGAAAATATTATGCTAAGTGAAAGATACAAAAGGTCATATAGTGTAAGATTCCACCTACATAAATGTCAAGAATAGACAGATCCATTAAGGCAGACATTAATTAATGGCTACCAGGGGCCAGGGGCGGGGAGGATAGGAATGCTTAATAGGTACAGGTTTTCTTTTAGCATGAGAAATGTGTTTTGGAATTAAATGAGGTGATGGTTGCATGACACTGAATACACTAAATGTCACTAAACTATACATCTTAAGGTGGTTCCTTATGTGAATTTTATCTCGACTCAAAAAAGAAAAAAAAAAAAAGAAAACAGTAAGAAAACCAGATACACAAGGTGTTAGAAAAGGGATATATTTACAAAGCAAAAATAACCCTGACTCTAGCTGGAGGGAGAAAGAAGGAGGTAGCAAGTATGAACAGATCCCTTTAGAGCCCACCCTCACTCCTGGAGAAACTCTCAGTATCTGGCCATGGGGAATTTTTGCCTCACCCCTGTCCCCCAAACCAAGGACAATCTCATCAGCTATAGCCTTCAGTCCCCTTGCCAGTCATCCTGTGCCCAGGCAGGCATAGGTGAAACATATTCAAAGTCTGGCCCTTTATAGCAGAAGGCATGCAGAAACATCACAAGGTCCTGGGGCAAGGGATCCTGTCGCACCAGGTGGCACTCTGTACAGAGTGGGTCTGTCTCTTGACTTGTAACATCTGTTTCAGATGCTTTCTCTGACATCATGTCCAGATCCTGAGGGCCTGCCACAACTACTCCATCTATCTTCTGAGTAGCTGTAGTCAACTCTTCGAGGCTGTTCTTGGTCAACTCTGAGGAGGCAACTGTGGAGTCTGGAAGTCCTGGGGACAGGTCACTCTCACAGAGATCCAGCACATCCAGGCTCTGTTTGGCCTGGTGCTCTGCTACTAGATCCCGGAGCAACTCCTCATCTGTCTTGGGAATGTGGCCACCTCGGCCTCGGGAAGGGCCCCAGGCAACTGAATTGTAGATAGGGTCGTTGAGAATAGGGTGGCCCAGAAACTGCAGGTGGACTCGAATCTGATGGGTTCGGCCTGTGAGTGGCCGGCACTTTACCACACTGGAGTGGCCATTGTAGCTCAGTCTCTGAAACACAGTCTCACAAGGTTTGCCTCGGGGATCCACACGGCACACTCCTACTTTGTAAGACACTACTAGGATGGGTTCCTTGCAAGTCACCTCCTCAGCAGGGAACTCCCCTTCTACTCGGCACACATACTCCTTCTCCAGCTGCACAGGAGAAAGTGGGAGAAAGTCAGCACAAAGCCTAAACTCAAGGACTTGAAACTTTCTGCAGTGGTAAGGAATACACCACTCTCAGATCAATAAGATTCAAAATTCAGCTCCACCACTTGTCAGTTTTGTATTCACAGGTATTTTACTTACCTTTTTAAATTCCCTTAACTCATTTAGAAAATGTGAGTTTAGAAAAACATTTACCTAGCACAGCTGGTATAAGCATTCAGTAAATTAGGCTCTATTGTGCTTGGTACTAACCCTGCAGAAGACAGCCTGGCTCACCTGCCGGTCGCGAACTTGCTCATGAATCCTCTCAGAGACAGCAGCTGTTTTGGCAAACATGAGTACTCCAGAGGTTAAGCGGTCAAGCCGATGCAATGGGTGTAGCTCCTTCAGCTGGTGTTCCTTGCCCAGGATGAAGATGACTGTGTTATGTCGGAAGCGACCACAGGGATGGACAGGAATGGAGGAAGGCTTGTCCACAACCACCACATCTTCATTCTCAGCTAGCAGGCGAATAGGCTCTGCTGTGACTGGTGGCTCATGCCTGTGCACCGTGTTCCTCAAGAAGTCATTGTCCTGCCAAAAACACAGGTAACCAGTCATTCTAGACACCAGCAGCCTGTAACCAGTCAGTTGCATACCCATCTCCTGTTCGACATAGAAGAATACATGCTTAAGTAGAGAAAGCAGTACTACATTCTATGATCTCATTGTACAAAAATACAGACAAATGTGAAGGTTAACAATTATATCTCTGGGTGATAAGATTATGAATGTTCTTTGGTTTTGCTTGTTGGTGTATATTCTACAATAAAGTTTTTTGTTGTTATTTTGTTTTTTTTTTTTTTTTTTTGAGACAGAGTCTTGCTATGTAATACAGGTTGCCTTGAACTCAGTACATAGCCCAGGCTGGCCTCTAACTCAATATGTAGCACAGGCTGGTCTCTAACTCAAAGCGATCCTCCTGTCTGTGCCACTATACTTGGGTTTTTGGACTTTGACACAGGGTCTCCCTATGTTGTTCAGGTTGGTCTTGAACTCAGTGATCCTCTTGCTTCAGCCTCCTGAGGACTGGATAACAGACATATATCATCATAACCCCCACAGTAAATTTCTTTTAAATAGAGGGAAAAGCTCCATAAACCATTACTTATGACCTTGAAAAAACATTAACCTGTTAAGTGCAGAAATCTGGGCTCTACACCTAGATTTGCCACGGTTCACGACATGCTCTTGGGCAAACCACTGAACTATCCTGAGCCTGTTTCCTCATCTCTAAAATGGGAGAATTAGACGAGCCTTCTGGTTTGCAAAGTTGGGATGGGAGAGGGATCACCAAATGCTGAAATTGCCCTGTCTCTCCTCACAACCAAGGTGGGCTAGTGTTACTGACAAGGGTGTCCCCAGGACTTCACCTTGAGCACGACGCTGAGGTTGTGCACTGGTTCCTCATTGAGGTGCAGGCGGCCAGCCCGGACCGCCGCCTCGTAGTAGGCCAGCGGCTGGGCTCGGAACTCATTGCTAAAGACGTGCAGCAAGCTGTGGCCCACCCAGCGGCCTTTGCAGTAGGTCCGAAAGTCGAAGTAATAGGGTCGCACCTTGCGCAGGCCGCCCTCGAAGTAGTAACTGGTCTCGGCGAAGTGTTCGTCGCCAAAGCTGACCCCAGTTCGCCGCTTCTTCGGGGGAGGCACCACGCGCTCCCCAGCTGCGCCCCGTCGCTTCTTCCGCTTGCCTGGGTCGGCGGCTGGAGCTGACGCCTGGCTCCCGCTCTCGGACGTCGGCTCGGCCACAGAATCCGTTGGCCCCGGGGGCCCCTGGAGTGACTCGCCCCCCGCGTCACTACCAGTGTCTCCGTTTTGCTGAGTCGGAGCCATCAGTTGGCCTGCGGCCTCGACTCCCGTAGGTAGTGTTTCTGCCATCCGGCCCCTACAGCTACCGCAGGTCCTGGCAAAGCTGAGGGCTCGGGGGTCAAAGCTCCACAGTACAAGACGCCGTAGCCACCAGTGACCACATAAACGCATAACTGCGCGGCCTACACGCCAGTGTCGCGCTTTGATGGCGTCACTCAGCAGCAGCCAATCAATGAGGCTACGTGCCTGGGCGGGTGCGCGAGCGTACGAAACAGAGGTAGAGGCAGAGTGTGAGGATGTGGTATCCAAAGTGCTCTCCTACCAGGGAGACCTGACGTTATTTCATAAAAGAAATCTTTGGGGTTGCACCGCGTAGAAGTCATGGCAGGAGTGGATCTGGTATGTTCGATGGCATCTCTCCTAGATGTGATGAAATGTACAGTACTCAAGTTCCTTAGGTCTACACAATCGCTTGAAAGTGTTTTTCAATAAACCAAAACACCATTTTTTTTGGTTCGTTTTTGTGAGTCAGGTTTCCCTATGTAATTGAGACTGTTTTGGGGTTTTTTGTTTTGTTTTGTTTGTACCGGGGATTGAACTCACGACCTCGCACTTGCCAGGCAGGTGCTTAAGCCACTGAGCTAAATCCCCAGCCCGAAACTGATCTTAAACTCACTATGTAACCCAGGCTGGCCTCGAACTTGGAGGCGATTCTCCTACTTCAGCGTGCGCCGCCACACCTGGCTCTCCCCCACCGCAAAAACAAACAAACAAACAAAAAAACTAGCGTGAAAGTTGCTAAACTCTGTGAGCGTACTAAAAACCATCTATTGTATACTTTAAAGAATGTTTAGAGGAAGGGTGAAAAGAAGTGTCTGTTATATTATGTAACATATATAGAATAGTATTATAGTATGTGACATAGTTGAATAAAACTGTTGTAATGCTGGGCGTGGTGGTGCACACCTGTAATCTCAGCGCTCAGGAGGCTAAGGCAGGAGGATTGTTGCGAGTTCGAGGCCAGACTGGGCTACAAAATGAGTTCAAGATCAGCTTGAATTGCATAGGAAGACCCTGTCTCAAAAAGACCAAAAGAAAAAAAAAGTTGTAGTTTTTTCCATGCATGCACGATCACACACTCAGGTACTAGAGGCAATCTACAACTGTCCTTCCCTCCAACAGCATAAGAATTAGAGTTTTCCTATTATCTCCCATTGCTCCCATCCTAATGCACAGGCACACTAAATCTGCAAGTGGATCAGAAAACTATATTGCTAGGGTTCTTAAGTGCAAAGTGCTGAAATAAATTCTGGCTAACTTCCTCAGAGAGGGAATTACTGAAAGTATACTGGTACCTTGTGGATTTTGCAAGCAAGCTGGAGAATAAGCTCATCCATAGGACTGAGTGAGGGGAAGCAAAGAACCAGCCTTCTGTTGCTAGAGGAGAAAATGAGTGAAGGTGCTATAGCTACCAGGTACACTGCTATGTCAAAGACTCTGCCCTGGGGTCTTTCTACCATTTGTAAGTCTCTGTCTCTGTCTCTGTCTCTGTGTCTCTCTGCCTCTGCCTCTCTCTCTCTGTTCAGAATCCTTAAAACAAAACAAAACAAAACCCTTTCACCATCATCCAAGCTTAAGTTGCAGGTCTGACTCTTCACTTCCAGGGTGTCTAATGATAGAAGAGTTTGACTCTCTTTAGTATTTAGAGTGAAATTCTTCCAAGTAGGTAGATATTCCAATGTTAGGGTACCCCCTAAAAAGGACAAATGTCCAGTCCAATTCAGAAGACTTAGCCCTTATGATATAAAATGCTAGTATTGATTTAGGGCATTCTTATATACATTAGCACTTTGCAGAGGAGTAAGAGAAGTATTTTTCTTTCTTTTCTTCTTTTTCTTTTTTGCTATATTCCTTCTGTAACTCATCAGTCTTATCAAACTAACAAAGGTACCTATAGCTGACAGTCTTATTTTAGAGCAGTTTGAGATAGGACAGTTATAGAATGCTGTATGTTAAAACAGCCTAATTTCTGATTGCTTCCTCAAAATGAGAAGTGGAATTTTCCATTGATTGTGGGTCTACTAGAGAAAAATTGCTTCAAAAGGAAGCCACAATCTCTCAAGTGAATTGCCTTACTAAGAAATTCACAATAAAGATAGCATTTTATCCAAAAGAAAAATGTTTTTAGCTTAGACATTGATTCACAGATTTTATAGAGATTCAGCTAGACCTGACCACAACCGTGTTGAGTCCCCATGAGTAACCATGTTAGTTTCTCCTGCATGTTTTCAAAGTAAATTATCGATCCACAAACCATTAAGAATGACAAGTGGAGTTTTATGACTTGACCTTGGCACCATCAGTACCAGGAATGTGCCTGATGCCCTTAATACTAATTTAAAATAAACCAGGTATGGGCCGGGGATTTAGCTCAGTGGCCTGAGTGCCTGCCTGGCAAGTGCGAGTTTGTGAGTTTGATCCCCAGTACCAAAAATAAATAAATAAATAAATAAATAAATAAATAAAATAACCAGGTACATCCTAGTTTGAAGTCTGTCACACCCGTGAGAACTCTCTAGGTTCTTGGGGGGAAGAATGACAATGAGAGGATGAAGAAAATAGAGACAGAAAGCTGGGGTTAGGTGGAGCCCTTCCTCTGGATGGGAGGGAGAGACCACTCAACCAATGCATGCGTTTATTTATACATTTGTCATGACACCCCTTTGCTTGACTAGCTTGCTTCTTGCACCTGGTATTTTTGGGGCTAGAACACTTGTTCACCTACAGCACTCCATGTCCTCAGGGCGTTCCTTAGGCCCTCCATGCCCTTGGGTATTCCTCCAGCTCTCTGTGCTTTCCACTCTGCATGTGTGAACACAGAAGTCACTTTTTAAAATTTTATTATTTTAAAGTCACTTCTATTCTAACCACAATGCATTGTCTCCTTATCTGACCCAAGTTCTGAGAGCCATTGATCTTGCTGCCATCTAGGTCCCAGTTGCTGTCCGTAAGTTCCCAGCAAACTGCACTGTGTGCAGTTCTGGGTCTGCCTTTTTCTTTGACCCCACAGCACCTAGGGACCGGTCCTCATTCTCTGGGGCCAGTTTGTGTTGGAACAGAGTAGGAAGAATTAAATAAGGCAACTCAAGTGAAACATTTAAGTAGTGTTTGGCAAAATTATGGAGATAGGAAACAAATCAAAATTTTGTTGGTCCCTATCGCAACTCTTTTTGATCTCCTGAAGGAGAATCTGCACTTTAACATGATCCTTAGGTAATTTTTTCTGCATAGTAAAGCTTGAGAAGGAAAGACAACATAGGGACTCAGCATTTGTTGTACTCTAAGGACATCAGCATCTTCTGAAGACTGTGTGTGTGTGTGTGTGTGTGTGTGTGTGTGTGTGTATGAAATTACTCACAGTACATTACTATCTTGAAGAGCTGGAAGCCAGGTACCCACTGTCCCAGCCTCCCTGCAGCTTATGCATTGGTATTTGACCTGCGTTCCACTCATCAAGCAGAGGCTTTGATTCAGAAACAGGCACAGTTGACTCCAGTACCCCTTTCTGTGAATCAGATACTCTGTATTAGCACAATTTACAGGGAATAAACAAATGGTTAAAAGAAGAAGAAAGAAAAGGGAATAAAGTAAAAATGCGCTTCAGAAATTCGGGCTGGGGAGTTGAGGAAAGGCAGGTGTCATATACCAGATTCTATAACTCAGACACTGGGTATTGGATCTTTTTCTAGGAATAAGCATTCCAAATTCTTGCCTATCGTTTTTTACTGTTTTTTGCTTGCTTGTTTTGAGACAGGGTCTCACTATATAATTAAAGCTGGCCTTGAACTCACTATGTACCTCAGGCTGGCCTCAAAGTCATGGCAATCCTTTTGCCTTAGCCTCCTGAGATTACAGGCATGTGTCACTATTCTCAACTTCTTTGTTTTTTTAACTTCTTGCTTTTCACTTTCTTTACATAGACTTTCTAAGAACTGTTGTTTGAGCAACAAAGTACCTTGTGGTAGTACTTTCACATGGTTATAGTTGTCACTACCATAATTCTATTAATTGTTGCACATATCTAAAGCCAAGACCCTCAGCCAAATTTCTCTTACTAGTGCTTGACTGATGTCTTTCATGTTTCTTTAGGAGACAGTAACGGTCCTGGAAACTGGGGACTGGGAAGGTTGTAACTAACTGAACCTGCTGATATTCCCTGAAGAATATCAAAGGTCATCTTTAAAAAGCACCTAGACTTACACTCTTTTTTCCTATGTACTTTGGGCACACTTCTGTTATGGCCTCTGTGGCTGTTTTAATTTTTTCTCCTTCCTTTCCTTCCTTCCTTCCTTCCTTCCTTCCTTCCTTCCTTCCTTCCTTCCTTCCTTCCTTCCTTTTTTTCTTTCCGAGACAGGATTTTGCTACGTAGTTCAGGCTGGCCTGGAACTCATGGCGATCCTTACTGCTGGTATTACAGGAGTGCACCACCATGCCTGGCGCTGTGGCTGTTATTTGTCCCTTTCTCTGCCTCCTTGACAGACCTGTTCCTGGCAGACAACTCTGGCACCCATTCCAAGGCTAACATAATGCCCACAACACAGCCAGAGCTTGTTTATCTGCTGGCTAGATAAACGTAAACCTCATAATTCAGTGAATGGAGCATGGGTCTCCTGTGACAGTATGAAAAAAAGCCACTAAAGTGCTCCAACTTGAATAGCAAAGGTATGAAACAAACACCCGCCCAGAGAATTGCCTGAGAGGTGAACTTACACAGGGAACGAAGAAAAGTCAAAAGTCTGGAAAATGGCTTTCTCATTAGAGCAGGGAGAGGATGAACAGAAAACTGGAACCCCCAGAGTCCACAAGAAACCAAATCCCAGAAGGCTGTGGTCCAGGGACTCCGTCGTTTCTGGGCAACAATAGCCCCGCCTACTACCTTCTCTCTAGACCAATGTATTTACACTACGTAGCTGGAACGTACGATAATTGGAGGACGCCTAGGCTACGGCACCTGGAGATTCCGCCCTCGCTGCTTCTTCCGGGCTGGGCACTTCTGACCTGAATAGTTCGTTTTAAGGGTGCTGTGCAGGCGTTTACGGTAGGTGAAGAGGGGCCAGGACACCCAGCATTTTGTATCCCCTATCCGGCCTGACCTCCGACTACCACAGAGGGAATTAAGGACCCTGTTCATACGCCCCAGCCAGCCCTGGAGGCCGAAGCGACTGAGGCCAGGGGTCCCGACACAGGGTTTTCTGAGCGGTTATGGGTGCCCTGCGGGCGAGGGCACACGGGATTGGCAGGAGCAGAGATTTGATTTGGGTGTTTTCGAGGATTTAAGATTGAGGCTTCATCATTTCACTCAGTGCCGTAGTGACATACGTGTCTCCTTTTTTTGGGCCTTTGCGCTGCCTGTGTTCTCTTGAAAATTTTCAAACCTTTCACCAGGCAGCCTTCCAGATCTCCGAGATTTCTGCTGGAAAGTGTCGGTCTACGCTGTAAACCCAGGTGGTTATGGACACTCTCCTCTCCCGCATTCGCCTTCCCACCTGTCCTCCTTGGGCTGCTTTCAGTTTCAATCCCAAACAGGAAGAATACTGAGTAAAAATATGGCTTTTGGTGTCGAGCACGTTAGCTCATACTGTAATTCCAGCACGTGGGGAGGCTGAGGCAGGAGGGGTCAAGTTCAAGTCCTTCCTAATTTAGTGAGATCCTGTGGGCGGGGATAGGGGGGTGCTCAGGGTGAAGGCCCTGGATTCAATCTTCGTTACCTGTCCCCTCAAAAAAAAAAAAAAAAAGAAAAAGATTTTGGAACAGTGTAAGTCTGAATTTTAGTGTGCCCTTCTGAGACTCAGTTTCTTGCACTGTAAAGTAATGAAAATACTTATATTTTAGTGTTTCTATACCATACTAACTGTCCTGACTTGCTCATTACACATTATGTACATGTATTACCACACTGCACCCTATAAAATGTGTAATTAAAATAACAAAATTTTAAGTTATTGTTACGTGTTTTTTTTCTTTTTTTTTAACTAGCTGCAATCCTGCCTCAGCCTCTCCAGTGCTGGATTACAGCACTGGATTAAAAAAAAAAAATGTTAAAAACATTTTTTTAAAAAAGGAGTATAAGTTAGTGTAGTCCAGCTACCATATGTAAGGAGCACATGCCTCTGGCATTATGAGAATACTGACAGACCTCTTTGCTATGCAACACTTCTTATCTTCAGCAGTATAAGCCCGGAAGACCTTTATTGTGTCCTACAAAAGACAAAATTTAATTGACTGGCTAGAGGAGTTGCATTTTGGAGATCTTTGGAGAAAAGTATCCCTGGTTGTTCACACTGGAAGCATCCTAGAAATTTTTCTGTGTGTGTGTATGTGTTAGTATGTTAAAATATACATAATATAAGATTTTTCATTTTAACTTTTTTTCTCAGTAATGTGCATTGAACCCTTCACCTTCACATTGAGCTACATCATGAGCCCTTATTTATTTACATATTTTTAAAACTTAAAAAAAGTTTTGGGGCCAGGGATTTAGCTCAGCAGCTTAAGCGCCTGCCTGGCAAGTGCATGGTTGTGAGTTCGATCCCTGGAACCACAAAAAGCAAACAAAAAACAACAACAACAACAAAACACCAATAAAACAAGTCTCACTTAAGTCACTAAGTTGTCTAGGCTGGGCCTACACATGTGATCTTCTTACTCCACCCTTCTAGTGTGCTAGGGTTACAAAGAAAAGCACCACCACAATTGGCTGTTTTAGCCTTTTTCTGTGTACTGTTCCCAGGCATTATATTGTACTGTTCACTGGCATTTACATTTTTGTACAGCCATAACTACCATCCATCCCATAGAAGTTTTTTATCCTCTCACATAGAAACTCTGTACCTGTTGAACAGTAACTCCCCATTTTCCCCTCCTTTCAGCCCCAGGTATTTTCAGCCACCGAATTTTTTTTTTTTTTTTTTGGTATGGGAGATCGAACTCATGACCTTGCAATTGCAGGCAGGCGCTTATGCCGCAGAGCTAAATCCCCGGCCCTGACCACCATATTTTTTTTTATCAGTTTGACTCTAGGTAGTTCACAGAAGTGGAACCATACAATGTTTGTCCTTTTGTGTTTGGGTTGGAATGTAGAAATTCCATTTTCAGAGACATATCTTATGAAGACAACTTGAGTGCAGAGCTAAACAAAGAACTCAGTTGCTGTTTTGTCATCTTGATCTGTAATATAAATCTAACAAGATATTTTAAAATTTTTGTTACAAGAAACATCTTAAAAACCTGTTATTGCCAGGAGTTTAGTTCAGTGGTATCAGTGCCTGCCTGGCAAGCGCAAGGTCCTGAGTTCGATCTCTAGTACAAAAAAACAACAAAAAAACCTGTTACTTTTTTTTCCAAACACATAAACATAAAATGCATGAGTACTGCACATGTATACTATATCCTGGAACCTCATCCTTACTTGTCTGAACTTGTTTTCCAGCTTAGATTCCAAATGAAAATGTTTGAGAGTGTTGACTCCACAGCCACAGAATCTGGCAGGGATCTCTGGTCTGAAATCTGTTCCTGTCTGCCAAATGCTGACCAAGAAGATGTGAGCAATGCCTTCTCAGACTCCTTTGTAGATTCTTACCCTGTGTGTAAAGACCAGGGACAGGCAGCAGACTTTGCTGTCCAGCCAGCTATAAAGCCCTGGGCTCCCCTGCAGGACTCAGAAGTGTATTTAGCATCTCTAGGTAAGTTGGATAGTTCTTTTTCTCTTTTTTGAATCAGAAGCTGGTGGTCTTATTTATTTATTTAGGCAGTTCGAGGATTGAACCCAGGGCCTTCATACCAAACTACATTCCTAGCCATTGTATTTTATTATATTTTGATCTTTTGAGACAGTATGTCACTCCCTAGTATAGGCTGAACTTGAGCTCACTAGGTAGTCCAAGCTGGCCTCAAACTGACAGAATTCTGCCTCAGTCTCTTGAATGCTAGGATTATAGTTGTTACCCAGATCTTCCAGTCCTCTAAAAAAATGTTTTCATTTTATTCTGAGGCAGAGTTTTGCTAAATTACTAAGTTGCGCAGGCAGGGCCCAAATATTTGATCTTCCTGCTTTAGCCTCCTGAGTGTTGGAGTTAAAGGCTTGCACCACTTTTCTGGTTTGAAGCTGGTGGTTTTAGGGAAGCATATTGAAGTCATGCTGAATCATCAAACTCAGTTTCCTTTTTTTTTTTGGAGACAGGGTCTTGTTATGTGGTTCAGGTTGGCCTTGGACTTACTGTATGGCTCATGGCAGTCCTCCTGCCTCAGCCTCCTGAGTGCTGGGATTACAAACGTGTTCTATCACACCTGGCTCAATTTCCTATTTTTAATCTTTTGTTTTGTACTCAGCACATATATCTGTCAAATGTAAATCAAGGAGGTGTTTCAGGTTGTTTATTGGGAAGGAGCCTCCCTTTTGTACTTCCCTTAAAACAGTTTTTGTCACTGGACATGGTGGCACATATCTGTAGTTTCAGCATTTGGAGGCTGAGGCAGGAGAATTGCTATGAGTTTGAGGCCAGCTTGGGCTACATAGCAAATTCATAGCTTGAATTACAGAATGAGACCCTGTCTCAAATGAAATGGTTACTAACCATTTCATTTAAGTTCTGTTTTATTAAGTGGATTTAGTGTTGGAAATGGGAGCATGTTGGAATGATTCATTCTGTAGACTTTTTGGAGGGAAAAACAAAGCAAAACAAAACTTCCTGAACATATTTTCAGTGCCCTGTCCTATGATCATAGAATCTATGGTGACATAGGAGTGACATTCACATTGTCTCGTGTTAAGAGAAAAAGAAAAGCCAGGCATGGTGGCCCATGCCTGTAATCCTAGCACTCAGGAGGTTGAAGCAAAAGGATCACCACAAGTTCAAGGCCACTTGGGGCTACATAGTAAGCCCTTGTTTAAAGGAGAGAGAGAAAGAGAGAGGAGGGAGGGAGACCAGTGTAGGGTAGTGATTGGCAGTCTTTGGAATTATGGTATCTTTTTTAAAAATTTATTTTCTGACACATAGAAACAAAAACTGTACATACTAATGGGGAAACCATGTAATGTTTTGATATGTGCCTATATTGTGTAATGTTTAAATTAGGGTAAACATATCTACTCTTTATTACTTATGGTGAAAACCTTCAAAGCCCTTTCTTGTGTTCTGTTATTGCTGAACACCCATGAGGTAAACCTGTATGTCAAGAGACATTTGAGGAAGGAAAGACAATTCAGAAAGAGAGTTTTTGAAGAAGGACATAGGGGCCAGGGATTTAGCTCAGTGGCATAAACGCCTGCCTTACAAGCATGCGGTCGTGAGTTTGATCCCCGGTACCAAAAAAGGAAGGACATAGAAGAATCAGAAGAGACCTTATATGATTGCTAAGGAATATCTTAAGAAGGGGCCGGGGCACAGTGCCTCCCCTGGCAAGCACAAGGTTGTGAGCTCAATCCTTGATACCAAAAAAAAAAAATCTTCAGAAAACAAAAGGAATTTTATTAATATACTGCATAAAAATACAGTTGAAATTACAGAGAACAAGAGAGACGAGGTTGGAAGTTGTGCTTATGGTAACCAGAGCAAGTGACCAGCAGTTATAAGAAACTCTCAGAGATACGCTCATAGTTTTGACTGATAAAGACTGATTTGGAAAGCTAAAACTCTTCTGATCTTCTCTAAAAATCAGTTAAGAAAATGGTAATTAGAATGTCCTCACAGGAGAATAAGAGCCCTTTCTGTTGTCTAGGGAATGGACTGTGTGACAAGGGCAGGCAGGTTTAGAATATATAACAGCACTACTTTGTGCCTGCCCTTTTGGGACCACACGTGATCAGCAACTTACCACACTCAAGAGAAGGGAAGACTGGGCCAGGGATATAGCTCAGCAGCACAAATGCCTGCCTAATAAGCATGAGGCCATGAATTTGATCCCTGGTACCACCAAAAAAAAAGATAGGAAGACCTTTTTTAGCCCCAAAAAAGTATCTTTCACCATGACAATCAAGGCCAGACAACATGAGAATTATTTTTATTGCCTGATAACCTGTGTCAAAAAGAATGTGCTGATAAGAGCAATAATTAAACACTTAGCTAGTTGAACATGAGATGTGCATAACCCTTCTTCATATTCAAGAAAAGAGAAAGCCCCTCAAATACTCACCTTTATCTACTGCAGCCTCTTACATGTGTGTATCCTCAATGACAACTTACAGCACACAGGGTTTTCTGCTTTTATCATTGGGGTGTTAGCTGATGTGATTTGTTTAGAAACGAAAACAGGATTGCATATCATGAAGTTTCTAGTGGCTTTGCGTTTGGTATCCATTTCCCACTCCAAAAAATAAAAAAGTCAAAAACTTTCATTTACATGTGCACATTTACAGTTGCTTAACAGTAGGGGTATCCAGGAAATATGGTTAGGTTTCACCACTGTTTGGACTTTGGGGAGGGTACTTAAAAATAAAGACAGCTAAGGCATCACTAAGTGATACAATTTTTTGGAACCATTCTCATGTATGTGGTCTGTCCTTCACCAAACAACATTATATGGAACATTTGAAGGCAACACTGAATTAAGGAAGAAGGTAACTGGTTATGTACTTTCTTGTATTCTTCAGAAGAGAAATTTGTTCAACAGTTATACTTAAAATGCAAAGAAGAATAATTAAACATCTATCATCAGGAAAACAATATGGACTATTCTCACAGGGATTAAAAGGATTCTTTTTATTAGGCTGCAATATCCAGGCTGCAAATTGAGCAATTTTTTTTAATGTTGGAAGATTCTTTTTCTTTAATCAAGAATTTAATCACACAGAGATCTTAAAGGTCTCTTATTATTGAGTTCTCATCAAGCCAATTTTAGTGTTTAATGAACCATTGGATCTCTCATCATTTTCTCTAATTCTTTCTCATGAGGTTTGGAAACCACTCCATGTCACTTTAACAAGTGAAAAAGCCATTTACTCCTCAGAGACATTTTCCAGGAGTTGAAAAAAAGACGATGGCATACACATGTCAAGCTGGGGAAAGCAAGCATTCCTTCAAGAGATGCCTGCTGACTTACGTGATTTCAGAGACAGCATTCTGGTGACTATTTATGAGAACCTATAGCTGTTCCATTTTCTGAGGTTAAATATTTATTTGATACAATACAGAATGAACATGCCATGAAGGAAAAAGCAATGTTTGATCCCTTTTTATCTATCCTTTAAAAAACTAGCTGTTTTGCAGGGAATGTAGATACATTGAACAGTGAAAGAATTGTTACATTTGCATTTTAGATTTAGTTGAAATTTCATTTCATACTCACTTTCCTTGTTAAGCTCCATTTCTTGTTTCTTTAGAGAAGAAACTAAGAAGAATCAAAGGTTTAAATGAGGAAGTGACTTCCAAGGACATGCTTCGAACCCTAGCCCAGGCCAAGAGGGAATGCTGGGATCGGTTCCTCCAGGAGAAGTTAGCATCAGAGTTCTTTATAGATGGACTTGATTCTGATGAAAGGTAACTGATTCCCAGTTCCCTTCCTGGTGAGAGTCTATTTCACTGAGAGAACACTTCTCTTTCTCTAACACATTCAAGGATAGTGGTATCTGGGTCCTCATACTAGTTGATATCAACATTACTCTTTGAGCTGAAATCAGTCTTTGTAAGTTCGCTCTTTTTATTTTTAGCCTGGCAGATATTTTTTCTGTCTGTTGTTTTTTGTTTTTTTGAGACAGAATCTCACTATGTAGTTCAGGCTAGTCTTGAACTATGTAGCCCAGGCTGGCCTTGAATTTACAGAGATCCTCCTGTCTCAGTCTCCTGAGTGCTGGGATTATAGGCGTGCACCACTGTTCCCATCTAGCCTAGAAGATTTTTGAGAATGGTAATTTTTGCCAAAAGGCAAAGACCCCAGCTATGTCCTGGTCACAGGTTGAATTGATTTGAGAGACCACTATCTTCATTTATAGGGATGTAATGCACTTGAAAAAAACTAGTAATCAGTCAGCAATTGGAACCATGTCTTTTTTCCTCTGAATCTCTATTGCCTTACAGAGTTTCTGTCATATTGTAGCCACTTAATAAACATGTGTAGACCAAATTAATAAATTGTGTCCTGTAGGGTGACGCTGTGCTAGCTGTCATGGGAGAATGTTTTTTTGGGTTTTTTTTTGTTGTTGTTGTTGTTGTTGTTTTTGGTACTGGGGATTCAACTCACAATCTTGCGCTCACCACATAGATGCTTATACCGTTGAGCTAAATCCCCAGCCCCATGGGAGAACTTATAAGGAAGTTTTAGGTTTCCCTGTCTCTCCCTTATTTGGGAAGAAGGGGTCCTCAGACCCAATTGAGATAAATGAAAAATACAGTGGGACTTCAGTTCACCAGCACTTTCATTTGCAAGCAATTTGGTTTGCAAACAGAAGTGTTGGGCAAGATTTTGTTTTTGTCTTCAAACCCTGCATCAGATGACATGACCACAGCCATCTTTCCCACACAAACACAAATGTGGCCAGCTTTTCCAAAATCATAGAACAAATTAAGTTCGTGAATCAATGTACCACTGTATATGTGGAGACATACCTTAGCTGAGTGATGCAAACCTTTTAAGACCAGGTGTCCAAGCTACAACCGAAAACCCACAGATTTAATGCAAAATGCCAAGACTGCAATTAAAACTGAATCCTGAGGTTTTAGTTTAGAAAAAAATAACTCATTAACATCTTTGTCCTGAAAGAAGAACACAATTATAGCTTTTAGTGATACAAACAGCTTTTTATTTAAAGGTAAAAGTTTGCATTTGGTGTAGTTTGCACCATTAATGTGATCTTTGCTGTTGTATGCATGCCAATAGCTTGTCAGACCTTGGCTGGTATTTCCTTAGTTTGAGAGCAACACATGCAGCACTCAGATCATCTGTTACTCTGTTTCTTGTATCACAGTTGGTATAATTCAAAACTGAAAGCATCTGCTGAAAGAATAAGATGATCCAAACAAAAGATGAAAAGCAATCCCAACTGCTTTCTTTTCTTTTCTTTTCTTTTCTTTTCTTTTCTTTTCTTCTTTCTTTCTTTCTTTCTTTCTTTCTTTCTTTCTTTCTTTCTTTTCCTTCTTTCCTTTTTTTTGGTTTGTTTATTTTTGTTTTGCTGTTTTTTGTACTGGGAATTGAACTCAGTACTTCATGCTTGCCAGGCAGGCGCTGTGCCTCAGAGCTGTATCCCTAGCTCCCAGCTGCTTTCATTGACTTAAAATTAGCTGGTAGAGAATTTCACACTTTAAGGATTTTGCTTTCAGAACTACCAAACGTGCTGCCCTTTGTTATCCCTTCATACTCTGTTTTCTCTCTCTTCTCAAGTGTTACATGCAGGTTATAGAATGTATTCCTCTAGATAGAGCTTTCTTGAAATCCCAATAGCTCCATTTCCAGATTTCCAAAATCTAACCAGTATTAGCAGGAAGGACCAAGTTCTCCAAGTTTGGCTTTATCTGGAGAAGTCAGAAAACACAGGTTTGTCTCCATCTTATGGAACTGTAAAATTTTGTTACTAAAATTCTCCTTTGCAGCTACAATACTAAAAAATTCCTTGCAGATTTCCTGATGGCTTGTAGGATTGTCTGCAAATGTTGTAGAATTTTCTGAATGCATTTTAGATTTGGAAAATATTTCTGCTGCCTACTTTAAAAGTCTTTTTCAAAAACCTGCAGTTTTATCCCAAATATTTTGATATTGCAAATGTTTTGATGTCCTCCCTGCTGTTTTCCCTACACCTTGCCATTTTTTGTTCAGTACACCAACGTGTAGTGTAAAATTTGTTTTAAAAAAAAAATCAGGTTGTTAAGTTAGGCCACTTGAGTGAGCTGTGGGTATTCCTGCCCTTTTATATTCATCAACAGCCTAATTTCATCTGAGGATATTGTCTAAGTTTTTGCTGCTTTCCCTACCATGAATTGCTTAGTGTATAATAAAGTGAAACTGGATGACTGGCTGTTTTGCTTCTTTAACAAAGAACTGCATGAAACCAGATGTTGCTCCCACCATGCCTGGTGCTCCGTCACTAATAACTTTTTTTTTTTTTTTTGGTACCAAGCATTGAACTCACAGCCTCGGGCTTGCCATGCAGGCACTGTGCCACGAGCTGTATCCCCAGCCCCTCCATCACTATTACTTAATCCTAAAAAATTGAATACTCTCTGAATCAATAATCTCTGGCAGTGATTCTCAGCTGGGATTCCTCTTCAGTTTGCTGATCACCATTGTAAAAGGGCAGTGTTCCACTGACCACCAGCTTTGGCCTGCTCTGAAAAAGACATCTGAGAGCATGTCCTACCTTGAAGGGGGCTTCTGCTAAAACCACATGACATTGATTTCGAGGGTCCTATAATGTCAGATGAAGATGCTGCTGCTAAAATCAAGGACAGTGTGTGAATAAAATTTTATAGTTGCATTTTACTGGTCAGGCATGGTGGTACATGCCTGTAATCCCAGCACTTGATAGGCTGAAGCAGGAGGATCACTGTGAGATCAAGGCCAGTTTGGGTTGCACAGTGAGTTCAAGGCCATTTTCAGCTACATAGTGAGTCTAAGGCCAGCCTGAATTACATAGTGAAATCCTGTCTCAAAAAAAAAAAAAAAAAAAAAATTACTTTTTTTTTTTTTTTAATTTACAGTGTACTTTCACTTAAATTACCTCAATTATTGGATCAGCATGTCCTCAGATCCCTCACAAATCAGGGTGGCATCAAAGGTCAGGCCAGCTACCCTCAATAGCTCAGAAAATAGTATAAATTTTGCCTTTTCTGTCTCCAAAGGCTCAAACTAATTGAGGCTCAAACTGAGAAGACAAAGCTCCTCCATAATTCTCCACAGGAATGCTTTCTCCAAAATCAGCTCAGCATGTTTCTGAGCATCTATATCTAAAATAATTTGTCTCTTTCCCTTTTTTCTTTTTTCCTTTTTTGTGGCTCTAGGAATTGAACCCAGGGCTTTCACACTGAGCTACATCACCAGGCTTTTTAAAAAATTTTTGTTTTATTATTTTATTTTGAGACAGAATCTTGCTAAGTTGCCCAAAGTAGGCTTGACCTTGGGGTCCTCCTGCCTCAGCCTCCCATGTTCTGGGATTATATGTGCCACCATGCTGGACTTGCTTTCCCTTTTCCTTTTTCTTTTTCTTTATGTCCCCCCTACTTTGTTGTTTTTGAGACAGGGTCTCACCTGGTAATACAGGCTGGCCTCGAACTTGTGGTGATCCTCTTGCTTCATCCTCCTGAGTGCCAGGATTACAGGCATGTGCCACCAGACCTGGCTGCTTTCTCTTTTCTATAGAAATAATTTGGACAATAGTTAAATGTTTCTGTCACACATGATTCTCAAAAGATGTGGGCACAAGAGTCAGTCAGCTGTTTGTATTCCCCTCTGATCGCTTCTGTCTTTGTTCGGCACAAACACCAGGAAATAGTAGTTGTGCATTTGTTTTCACACTTTTTTTTTTTTTTTTTTTTTTTTGGTACAGGGGATCGAACTCATGACCATGCACCTGCAAGGCAGGTGCTTATGCTGCTGAGCTAAATCCCCAGCCCCTGTTTTCACACTTCTAAGCTTATGTTTTAAACAGAGATGATTTTGCAGGGGACCATGTGGGCTAGGTAGGTGACTCTCATGGTATGCTTTGGCAAAGAAATAAAGGGCTAAGAACCCAACTGCCTAAAACATAATCCTCCCATGCACTGACCAGTATCTCAGGTCTGCAGTTAGAGCTTTGTGCTACTAAAGACCATGGAATAAGATTCACTTTATTTCTAGTCACTTGTATTTTACCGTGAATGCCAAATAGCCATAGGGTGCGAGACCTGGGGTACTTGTGGAAGAGGGAGCAAGGTTTTAGCCTCACAGCCACACTTCCCTCCTCTCTACACAGCAAAACAAAATAGCATATGCACCATTCCTTTGTAGGAAGTTGCCAATTCCATTTGCTGCTCAGCTGTTTCTATCTCAGGGATTTGCTAGGGGATGAAATAACACACACATACATCACACTTCCTACAATAAGTGATGCACTGCATGTATAATTGAGACTCAGTCCTACTCAGGTATGAGAGATTTAAAGACGCTCAACTTCTCCCTCACCAGTAGTTTGGCATTTGAGTGTTTCTTCCCCTTGACAGTGTCTCTTTTTCAGTTTTGAAGAAGAAAGATAGGACCAAGGCTCAAGCTCTTCAGCTATTCTTATCAAGCCTTCTGAGGCTGCATTTGAAGAGGGCCTGGTGCTGATTAAAACCAAAGTGCCCTCTAGGGGGTAAATTATGCCTCTGAGCTGCCAGGATGCACAGCTGTCAGAGGAGTGCGGCTGCTCTCCCCAGGCAGTAAGAAACAATTGTAGCAAGACGGTGGTGGATGGGAAGGCAGTCTTTGAGTAACTGAGCTCTTCATTAAGTAATTAATTGGTGAGGTCTGATATAGACACCTTTTCTTCTGCTCCTTCACAGCACCTTGGAACATTTCAAGAGGTGGCTGCAGCCAGACAAAGTTGCTATCAGCACAGAGGAAGTCCAATACCTGATCCCACCAGAGTCACAGGCTGAGAAGTCAGCAGCCGAGGACAAGGCAGCAGCTTCAGAACAATAAATCTCCCACACACACCAGGCAGCTGTCTGGAGTCCAGAGGGAGCAGCTGAGAGCCTGGTGTTGGCAGCAGGGAGGGAAAAAGCCCAAACTTCCACTCCACAAAGCACATGGTTGCAGGCTCCTGAGGACTTGCTCAGGGCTGACATATGTGACTGAAATGATTGACCCAGCACGTGCTGGATCAGAATCTTGCCTTCCTTGCTGTCTCTTGATTTGTTGGAGCTCAATTGCTACGAGTTAGAAGTCTGCTGAGGACCTGATGGACTAAGTGTGCGAGCGCTCAGCAGCACGGTGCCCTTATGTGTAATGGGTATGTTAAGTGAGCCATAGTTTTCCTGCCCTCTTCTGGGTATGCATGCCTGTGTCCCCAACACTCCCTTGGTACATTGTCAGGGCTGAGTGAAGGAGCAAAGTGGCTTCCTGGGAACTAAGCCCACATGGGAGTTCTCTAACAAATCTTTAGTAAATACAGGGACTTGGGAAAGAGGCTGGGCTTTTCTTTGTTTCTTGTGGAGAAAATGGGCTAAAGAAATGTGAAAACATGGGTGTTTATATCTGTGTAGAGCTTTTTATTTTATACATGGCTTATCCCTCAACTTCCTCCTGCACCGATTTCCAAATTAGACTTGTAAATGTGGGTTCATGTTTTACACTACTCCTAAATAGTTCCAGACTTGTTCTGTGGCAGCTTTTCTGGCTGTGCCTACTTTTTCCTCCCTTTTATGGTGTCCTTGTTCATATAAACATATAAAGTATATGTTGTCCATATGACACTTTCTCATCAGAGTAGCTACGTGTGGTGCTATTGACCAGGTTCCTTCCAGAGGGATGCAGTGGGGAGGTGAGGACAGATGTGTGCCATGCCGGGGAGATGGTGGCCTCTGCCATCCACTTGCCTTGATGTTCTGAGGAAAGGATTCTGAGGCCATGGCTCCATGGAGCTTCTTCCTGGGTAATAGTTTCCAAATTCCTAATGATGAGCAGGGTGGCCAGTGTTGGCTCAGTTCTGAATCAAGTCCTTGCCTTACACAAAAGGATAGAAACCAACTAGATGATCCTATACATGTGTTTAATAATATATTTTTTTATAGTTTTTAGATATAGTTTTTTGCTCTTTTTTTTTAAAATTGCCTGAACATGTTAGCTTTATTTCTACTGCTTTGATTAGCAGGACATTTTTGACATAGAATGTGGCCCAAAACCAGGCATAGTAGTGCATACCTATAATCCCAGTACTAAAGCAGGAGAGGGTCAGAGATACAGCTTAGCGGCACAGTACCTGCCTGGAGTCCCTGGTACAAAAAAAAAAAAAAAAACATTAAAAATAAAGCAGAATTACAAGTTGAAGCCCAGCCTGGGCAACTTAACAACTTAGTAAGACCTTGTCTCAAAACAAAATGTTTAGAAAGGCCTGGGGATGTAGCTCTGTGAATACCCTGGGTTCAATGTCCAGTACCAAGAAAATCCCCACAAACAAATAAAAAACTAAATAGATACCATGTGGACACAGGAACTTGGAGGATTCCCCAGCACTGGACAGTCGTCTGGCCTTGGGCCAGGCTTTCAAGCTGTTGTCTTTGACTGTGGTGCAGATGTCAGACTTTACTCTTCCTCCAGGACCATCTGATGACATTCAGCTAGATAGACAGTTCTCTCAAAAAAGGTTTTTCTTCATTCTGTATGTTAAATAAATTCTTCCTCAGTAGCCACAATTTAAGTAAGAAAGTTGATGAGGTCCCAAAAACTTTTCCAGAGTGGCTAGTCCTAAGGTGGTGAGAGAATGCTTCTGTGCTAGAAAGAGTATTTCTGTGATTCAGGCAAGAGTCTAGCCTTTTCTTTCTCCTACCTTCTGTTTACTGCCTCAGCAAAGGGCATTTTCATATGAGAAGGTGTGGTGTTGACTTAGAGGAGAGGCTGGTGGAGGTGTGAGGGGAAACCCACAGACCTCCAGCCACCTTCCACGTTATCCATTAGAGAGGGAGGGGGATCCAAGGTCCTAATTGTGGTTCCATTGACTTAGAGATGACATCTTAAGTGATAGTCCTAAAAACATGAAATGCCATTTACCAAAACTAAATATGCTGTTAGCTCTCAAGGCTAACATTAATATAGATTTATTTTAGGCTATTGAAGTGGCACTAAACTTGAAATCCAAAGTCTTGGGTGCTATCTTTGTTTTGTGGCTTAGTGTTTGTTTAGGAATAAGTCAAATGACCTCTTTGTGTTTCAGTTCCCTTTCAATTGTTGGGCTAACAATAGAAAAAATAGTATTGGCCCAAAATGCTTATCTGTTTCCTTTGGCCCTGAGAATTCCACGGAACTCCAGTGAGGATGTCTTCACATCAGTAAAATTTACGCACTGGGAGAGGCTTATCACCCCTTCTTTCCTCATGTCCTGAGTGAAAGAGACAGAAACTTAGAGCCAATAGAGCAGTATTTCATGCTAAAGCTGAGAGCCAGCTAAGGGTGACTACCAACCAAAGCAAAGCAGTGATGACCTGGGACACCCATGGAAGGCTAGGTTGGAGCCAGGGCAGTAAGCTAAGTAACTGTCACTGTTCACTTCTAGCACATGGTCTCAATACCCAGTGATTAGTGAAGTTGGTGAAGGAGCAACACAGGCTTCTATCCAGTAACTGCTCCAGAATAAGCTCACAACGTAGGCACAGAAGTAAACATCCCGCCTGCACTCGCAAGGTGTGGCCCTCCCAGGCCGGGTGCCCAAAGGGTAATTGCTGGAAGCAGGAAGGTGTACTCCCTCTAGCCCTGTCTTGGGGTGAGTCTGTCTCCCAGGTTGAGAGGAGCCCCAGCTACGTACAAAAACCAGCATTTTCTTGAAAATTCCAAACTATCCCAAATGCTTTGGCCCTGTTTCAGTTAAAAGAGCCAAGACAGGATGCTCAGAGGTTTGTGGGAGGGCTGTTTAAGGCACAGATTCATCTAGCCAATATCCGCAGCGTTCCTATCAATAGAGCATGGTGGTAAATAAAGCAAAACATGCCTCCCAGCACAGAGAGCTGATGGGGCAAAAAGGTCTGCCCGGTTAATATGGGGGGATGCTTGGGAGCCCTTGGGGAGGAGGGGTGAGAGCCCTGGGCCAGTCAGGGTCGGGTAGAAGAGAGGGGCGTCGGACTGAGGGGCTATTGGAAGCTGAGTAACAGTGAGAGGAAGCAGGGCCAAGACCATGGGGCCCAATAGCACCACAGAGGAGAAAAGCACATGAGCCAAGGCTTCGAAGTGAAAGAAAGTTTGGAGCCTCTCAGCGGTTCCGTGTGGCGGAACTTAGAGAACAAAGGTGCGGCAAGAGTGAGGTTGGATTACTAAGCAAGGCTACCTGTGAGGGGCTTTGTAACCATGGCAAGGAGTTGGGAATTTGGGGAACCAGGGAATGAATGGGCTGTTTTAAGAGAGGCAGCGATGAGCTGAGGTTTATAGTTAGGAAGTAGTTATGGCTTGAGTGGGCTTGACACAAATTAATGAGTAAATTAATTATTCACACATGTACATGATATGTCTACATGATGTGATGCAATTCAAGGGCTCCTGGGTTTTCTTGGTTTTTCTCTCTTTTTCTTTTGTTCTTTTGAGACAAGGTCTCACTATGTAGTTTGGAGTGGCCCAGAAGTCACTATATAGCCCAGACTGGCCTCAAACTCATGGCAAGCTTCTTGCCTCAGCCTCCTGAGTACTGGGCAGGTGTGTGTCACCATGCCTGGATCTTTGTTTTCATTAATCTAACTCGATTTATTTTTTTCAATACTATATGACAAATATAAGTGGATAATAGTTTCCAATGATAGCCACATCTGTATATCACATCCCACCCATTCCTGTTACAATGTGATGTGATCTCTTCCGTTGAGATGTTTTCCCTCCCTTTGAATCTGGCAGACCTATGCAACTGTCTTGACAATAGAGTACAGCACAAGTAATGTGACTTCTGAGACAAGGCCATAACACCTCTCCATCTGCTTGGTCTCCTTCCCTCTCTTTTTCTCTCCCTCCACTCACAAGACTAGCTCTAACCTTCAAGCCTGCCCCATTTAAGACCAAGGAGAATGAAGACCAATGGTTTCTGCAAAACCATGCAAATTCATGAGCAAAATAAATGTCATAGCTTAAACCATTACATTAAGTTTGATTTGTTACAACAGATAACCAATAACCTTGACCCAGGCTTCAGAATTTAGCTGGGCACAGCGGCACATAGCTGAAGTCCAAGTTACTTGGGAGGCTGAGGAAGGAAGATGGCAAGCTTGAGCCAATCCTGAGCAGCTTGGCAAGACCCTATCTCAAACTATAATATAAAAGGGGCTGGGGATGTAGCTCAGTAGTAGAGTGCTTGCCTAGCATGCATGAGGCTCTTGGTTCCAACTCCAACATCATAAGAAAATCAATAGATTCTATTTAGCTAATTTCAAGTATTTTATTGTGAAGGCCCCCTTTAGTGTCTAATGGTTATAGAATTTTAGTGCTCACGTTAGCTACAGCATGGAGACGCAAGGGCCCAATTGTGAGATGGTTATAGTTGTTGGAGAAAGAGATGACGGTGACTTGTGGACTTCGGTGACCACTTGGGATATAGAATGCTCAAGAAAAATGTCACTCACACCCTAACAGTGAGAAGTAGCTCTTGTGGAGCCCTCAGAAACCTGAGGGTCTCAAGGCGACCAAGTACTGTAAAGCCAGTCCAAGGAGAGCTGAACTCCTCCCCACATGAACTGCTTCAACTCTGGCAAAGATACAGTGGCTGTTACACAAGTGGGCAAGAAGAAAACCACCAAAGTGTTAAAAATCTAAAGACTACACGTGGGCCATTGCATTCATTTAGAGTAGCTGGGGGGGTTCTTCCAGACACGGGGCTTTTGCCCTCACAAGTACCCTTAGCTCACAAGGGAAAGTGGGAGCCAGGAGCAAACTTTCCTTCTTGTGGTGCGGGCATGCGGCATTGTAATCCCAATATTGTATATTGTATTCCAATTTTTTTTTTGGTACTGGGGATTGAACTCATGACTGTGCTCCTGCAAGGTAGGCACTTATGCCACTGAGCTAAATCCCCAGCCCTGTATTCCAAATATTGTAGTTCATTATTCCATCCTCCTCCAGAAAGTTTATATTTGTAATTGCATTGAAATATTATTGGAATCTTGGCAAATTAATTTCAACCTACCACCTCTCATGCAACCCACGGTGAGAATAAAGATGCTAAAACAGCTGGAGATTTACCTCAAGGGCATAAGCACCTGCCTTGCAAGCCTGCGGTCCTGAGTTGGATCCCCGGTACCAAAAAAAAAAAGAAAAATGCTAAAAAACATTCAAATTTACAGGCAGCCAAGGAGTCCTGCGTCCACTTCAGGTGAGGATGCATGGAACAAAGGCCTTGATCCAATGCCTCCTCCAGGATTTATTATCTCATGAAGTGAGGAGTGGCTTGAGGATGAGTGACAGTGAGGATGGTGGGAATTACATAAGCAAGGTGAGCTCAGCTGGTCAGATGGAGATCAAGCACTTCTGCAGTACACGGGGAGAAGGATATGCAGAAAGACCAGTCTACATAACTCAATTAGGGTAGCATTTGAATGATTAAAGAGGCTGCCTTTCAGTTTCTGATATGTAAATTTTTGTGCCTTGGGAAATCATAGTCTCTTAAATTGAGGCTCATATCTAGTTGACATTCCTGGAGCTATGTGGTTCTGCCATCCCACTATGCTCAAACTTTTATGGGGAACACGACTTAAGAAAACAAGAAACTGTCAGCTGGCCTCAAGGATTACATATCAGTACCTCAGCGAGCCTTATTTGCACTGCTTAAAGCCAGTTAAAGGGAGAAGGAAATAACTTAGCTAGCTCTCTACATATCAGTACATAGAGACAGGGCCCTGTCTAACTAATGCAGAGGTAGTAATAGTTCTGTGTTCAAGGAGAGCTGTCCACTCAGTCTTCTACAGTGTGGGAGCTGACCAGGACGGCTGATGGGAGAAAGCTGCAAAAAGCCTGAACTGTAGGCTGGGGATGTGACAGTGGTAGAGTTCTTGCCTTGCATGCACAAGGCCCTGGGTTCAATCCCCAGCATCAAAACAAACAAACAAACAAACAATCTTAACTGCTGCCACGTATGATAGTGCAGGGCTGTAAACCTAGTATTCTGGGAGGCCGATGTAGGAAGATCACAAATTCAAACCTTTCCTGGGAAATTCAGTGACTTAGTCCCTATCTCAAAATCAGAAGTCTCTTCTACTCAAAAGCTGCTGGAGGAGAGGCAACAATCCCTTGCTGCAGAGAAAAGTAAAAGCAAGATCCCTCTGCTTCTAAGGAGGAATACAAGCTTTCTTGAACAGAGGTTGCATATCCATTGCTTCTGGGGAAGAACAGAAGCAAAATACTTCAACCCCAGAGGCAAGAGCAGGAAATTGTCTTGGGCCCAAGATGTAAGCAAGGGTGTGCTCTGTTGGGGGAGAGGTCTAGCGGGACTAGCCCGCCCAGAACCAATCACAGACATGAGGCAGATTTTGGCTGCCATGGGAAAGAAGAGCAGAAGCACCAGGAAAGCCCCGATTCCTGACACTCATGAGCATAGAACCTGCTTAGCCCTTGAAGGTTAGCCATGGCAACAGAGACTCAACCATGCCCTGCCCTGCCCCTGTGCAGGCCCAGCATCGCATAACAAGCAACAACCATTTCCTGCTGGCAGTGGGGTAGCATGCAGGGGTGGCTGAACAGGAAGGGTGGGTCAGGAGACTGAAGAAGTCCCTGGTGGCCCCGCCCCACTCTGAGGGCCCCACTCGAAGCCAAGTGCATTGAAGACAATGAGAGTAACAATGGTCCCAAGCCCTGCCTGATTCCTGATACTGACCGACTATGCCTCCATCCCCCTAGACTGATGGAAGTGGCAGAGACCCATCCGCTTCCAAGTTAAATACTAATGCCGCAGTATCTGCCGCTCTACACACTGTGGGCACACCTTAAGTTACAAAACACAAGAAGATAAAAATAATTATTATAGTTATATAATTATAATCAGTATACTAGTCTGGTGGGGAAATGTGGGTGGCTTGCATGACCAGATAGGGACTTTCAGCAGAGACATGGAAATGAAAAGAAAATTAAACGGGAATGCTGCAAATGTGATCTCAGGGATGTCAGATGCATGAAACAAGAGGTCAGAAAGATCAGATGTCAGTGATTCATTGCTCTAGTGGGCTTTTCAGTAGCTAGGTGTGGCAGAGGAAAGAACCAGGGAACATGAAGATAGATCGTGGTCAATAAAAATCACCTGTACTGAATGAAACACAAACAGAAAATGGAGTTGGAGGGGGAGGGAGAGGAAACTAAGCCAACATCCCAAGAGCTGTTCTAAGGGACAGTAACAGCCTCATGTATGTATAATGTCAGTCCCAGAAGGTGGAGAGAAAAGAAACGGGGCATGTGAAGAGATGATGGCTACAAAATAGAGGATGTGGGTATGAGAATCACGGGGACTCGGTGGCGCAGTGGAGTGTGAGGGAGTGGGGTGAGTGCAGCCCGGTATCTTCGGATCTGATGTGGCAGTGTGGGATTGGGGCCTGTGCTCTCCTCTGCACCACACCACCTCCTACAGGCTATCTTGAGAAACAGTGGGCCTGCACCCTTCAGTTCCCCATCCTCAGCCTCAGGTTCCAAAGTCCTCAGTGGATGCCCGGAAGTCAGTGGGGGGCTAGTAGATGCTCATCTCCTCCCCCACCTGTTCTAACCCAAGAGCTATGTGTCGGGTGTTTTTTTTTGTTTTGTTTTGTACCAGGAATCAAAATCAAGACCTTGTGCTTGCCAGGCAGGCACTGTGCCACTAAGCCATACCCCTGGCCCTGTCACGTGTTCTGAAGTAAAGTTTTGCTCTTCTCAAACTGACTCTTTGCTTCCTATTGAGTTAACCTGCTTTTATTAACATAAAATTTTATTCTTTAGGGCTGGGCATGTAGCTCCGTGGTAGAGCAGTTGCCAGCATGTGTGAAGCCCTGTATTCAGTCCCCAGTACAGAAAAAGACTCCTTTATGAGATGGAAGAAGTAGGAAAAGAGAATAAAGGTAGGGGAGGATGAGAAGGATCGTGTATGTACACACACATTCAAAGAAGGGCCGCTGGTTACTGAGAGCTAATGAGCATTTTAGAGGACATCTCTCCTCTAAGACTAGTTTTGGGTCTTTGATCTTATGTCCTTTTTGATAAAATTACAATGATAGGAGTCAGTACTGGAGATGTATATGGGGCTGTAATTTTGCACAAATACGTTCTGTCCTAGTCACACCACTCTGCAAGCATCATCTGGTCACACACTGTAAGAGGAATTGTGACAAATACAATCCTCTTTGTAGGAGGAGGCCCCAGCAGGGATACTCAGAAGATCAAGTCATTTAAAATAGAGACAAAGCAACTGTAGGTAGTTAGGACTCAATACCACTCGGATCACTCTGAAACACCAAAACTCTCACAGCAGTCCAGAATTTCCCCAGTGAGTGCATATAATTCTCTCAATGCCATTCGAGGATTGTGAAAGGATCTGAAGTCCTTGCCATTTCCAGAGTGCCCTACAGGGGGCAGAAAAACACCTCAGGCTTAGAAGAGGTAGGAAGCCCTGAGTGCCTAGAATGGTTCATTGCAGCTGGGCTGCTGGTGTACATAGAAGTGTCAGTGGAGCATCGGTGACATCCATCACAGTCTAGGAATTGCCTTGCAGGATGGTGCAGGACCTTTGAATTTCATGTTCCAGCCCTGGTGGCCCAGCGTGGAGAATGGTCCTCCCAGCAGAACCTACTCTGAATGCCCACCCATAGCTCTCTTGGGTTTGAGTCTCTCTTCTGGGCCCAGTTACCCTCCTGGGCCATCTGGGTTGAGGTCGCCAGGACGGTGTTTTGAACTTGGTAACATTAGGGGCTCTGCCTCTATTGTTCCTTCTACATTATAGTCAGAGTCAAAACAGATGGGCCCTCAGGTTTCCTGTGCTGATGGTCTAATCATTGTCTAAGAGGAAAATACAACCAACAATTCAAGGACTCTGAGAGACTTGGGAGACATTTTAAAGATGACAACTCAGGCCAGGGATTTAGCTCAGTGGCATAAGCACCTGCCTGGCAAGCGTGAGGTCATGGGTTTGATTCCCGGTACTGCCAAAAAAAAAAAAAAAAAAAGATGACAACTCATGGCACTGATGTTGGTGGCAGGAATTATAGCCAGGCCCAAAGGTCACCCAGCAGGTCCAGCATGCCTGTGACTTCCGCTCTGCTCTGAAGCCCTCTTCCCTTACCCTGGAACCCCACACCTGGCTGGTACTCGCCACCTCCCCAGCTGTCTCCTCCTTTCATGTTAATCACCTCTAGGGGCTTCCTGATGTTGACATTCTTTACTTCTTAAATCTCTCTTTCTTTTTTAAAACCATCCCAGATCAGTATCCTGATGTTCATTTCACCTCCTGGGGTGAAGGAGGAGTGTGTGTGTGTGTGTGTGTGTGTGTGCAATGTGAGTTTTCCCTCACAAACGTATGTGTGTTTTCCCTCACACCCTCTGGTCTCTGACTCTCCTCAGTTCCTTCTTCATGATCCTCTCTGTTGTTCTTTCACTCTGGGGTTCTCTCCTAGGCTAGCTTGGATCCCCTGTGCCCCCTTTGTCTCCTTTTCTTATTTCCATCTCACACTCTGTTACTTTTTTTATCAGTGCCTCTGAATGTGCTCTGTGATGGGTGTGCCTCTGACTGAGTCTTTGGTTTTCCTGTCTCTGTCTGTATTCTCAGAGGCCCTGTAACTACGGATCCCCTGGCAGGAATGGCTTTTCTGAGTATGGAGCTTAGGACAGTCACCCAAAGTGCAGAGCAGAAGTGGCTGAGGACATTTCCAGTGCAGAAGTTGTCATGGTAACAGCCAAGGCGGGCCAGGCAGGGGTTGTGTTCCACCCCACAGGTTTGACCTTTCTGTGGGTGTCAGGTTTGAGTGGGAGCTGAGGAGAAATACCAACTGCTTCCCTGTAGCACAGACATCAGGGCTTCTGGGTCCGCTTGAGAGGAAGGAGAGGAATGGGAACTGGGGCAGCCGTCAAGAGAGCGGAGAGGAGAGGCAGGTTTGACCCCAGGTTGGGAAGCCCGTGTGTACTGCTCCTGCCCCTGCTGGAAACTAACTGGAGGAGGACAGGGGGCGACTTTCCTGGGCTCAGCTCTGGCTTTGCAGCTGCAGCTTTGGTGGGTGGGTATTAAAGGTCAGCTCCCCATGCTCAGAGTGCCCCAGACTCCTTTAGATCAAATGTCACCTTTTCCTATTGCAAAAGCCTTTTATGGATCTAAGGAAAATATGCTAAAATAACATGGGCCAGACAATTCTTTTAAAAATAGAGGTATTATAAATGCAGAAGTTCAAAGAAATACACTCAAAATAAAAAGCATTACAATCCTCACCCACTACCCCCAGCTCTGAAGTTTCCTCTAATTATTCCTCGTTCCTCCCAGGTCAGGGGAGAGAGACAGGCCTGGGCCCTGTGGCTACTTCTTTGACAAGAGCACAAGATAAGGAGCCCAAGTGGCTCTTAGCTGAGTGTGAAGAGGCTGGGTCTCCCAGATCTTCCTCTGTACTCACCAGTGAGGGGCTTGGTTCTCTCCACCAGCCACCAGGGGGAGGTGTCCACCTGTGCCCTGTGCCCCCTCAAGGGAGAGACAAAGGGGTGTAGGTTAGCTCCATGGAGACCACAGCTCACCTATGGGTCTGTTTCCAGAGATCACATTGCTATGGAAATAAAACCACAGAATCCGAATGGAAAATAGGGTCTGGTGGGTTACTGAGAATCTACATTTAGGGAAAACACCAAGGGGACACTCGCCAACCAAGGGGGAGGGGGTGACAGCACACCAGCAGCACAGGCTATTTAAATACAGCACAGAGACCCCAAGTCCCTCTGAGAACTGCCTTTGTGCCATTCAGATGAGCAAGAGGGTCATTGGAGGAGAGACAATAAAGTCAGGGGGCCTAAATTCGCATATTTCAGAAGAGTGACTTGAAAGTGGTCCCAGAGCTACTGAAGATCTAACCCTTTGTATCTGGCCTTTCTCTGATTCACGAGTTATGTGCTTTGGGTCTTTGGGAGCTGATGCTTGTCACTCTATCTAGTTCTACCCTCACAGTGCCCTCTCGCTCTTCCCCAAATTCTAGGAACCTTCAGGCACCTGTTTCCCGGGAAGTAATGTGCAGAGGAAGGGAAGCTGCTGGTGCCACAACAGCCCAATCTCTGAGCTTCAGGACTCAGGTACCAATCATTCATCTCTCTGGGTAGTGGTCACTTCCCTGCAGAAGTGGACTTGACCCCACTGCTTTGTTACTTCTGTTTTGTTTTGTCGGTGTTCCTTCCCAGATTGCCTTTTTTCTGTCAGGTCCTCAATCCAGCTCTGATCTCTCTCTCTAGCTCAGCACCTGGGGCTGGGACAGCTCTCCAGAGATTCCACAGGATGAAGCTGAGGAGCCTTTGGGGGCCCATGAGATGTGGGTTACCCTGGCAGCTGCTCCTGCTAGGTCTTGACTTTTGATGGTTTCACTAGAATCCACCTCTTTTCACATATGCTCTGGGCCAGGCCCTGTCACATCTGTTGGCTGCCACCCACTATTTCAAGACCTGTGACATTGTCTTTGCCCAACACTTTTTGTGTGTGTGCCTTCCTTTTCTACTTCAAGCCTCAACTGAAATGCCACCACTAGAGTAAAGTGCTCTCAGTGAACCCTAGATAACTCTGGGATCTGGTGGGACTTTTTCTTACCGTTATCACAGCAGTCGCATCTGTCTCCTCATGGGAGCATTCTAGAAGGGACTGGAGCCCAGTGTGGTGGCACATGCCAGTAATCCCAGCACTCAGGAGGCTGAGGCAAGAAGAGTGCCAGCCTGGGCTAGTGGGTTCAAGGCCAGCTTCCCCTTCATAGTGAGACTCTGTATCAAAAAAAAAAGGAGAAGGAGGAGGAGGAGGAAAAAAAGAAGGAAGAAGAGGAGGACAAGGAGGAAGAGGAGGAAGAAGAAGAGGAGAAGGAAGAGGAGGTGGAGAATGGACTGGGTCCTGCTGACCTGAAGACATCTAGAGTGCAGCTCAGGGTCACTCAGTGAGTATTTGTTAATGCTGTTGGCCCTCACCAAAGAGGCCCTTGGTCTGCAGTGTGAGCTGGAGAGGATCCCTAACTCCTCAGGGACGGTGGGGCGCTGGCTGGTGGTATATGTTGTGTCCCTGTCTGTGAACAATCACAGCTTCATCCTGCAGCCGCACCCAGTGCTGGGCTAGTTGCAAAGCAGGGAACCCCTCGACTCTGAGGGAACCAGTGGCACTTGTCCTTGGGGAAGGGATGGGCAGCTGGCTGTCTTCTGTGGTTGTTCCTTTGCCCCATGGCTTTTCCAACCACCTCCTAGTGCTACGCTAGGAGAAGCTGGAGAGTGGGGTCCCGTGGGAAGGGAGGGCCAAGGGCATCTTTTCTGTCTCCCCCTCTTCCTCCTGGCCAGTGCAGCTGTGCTGTGATGTGGAGCTCAGCACAGACTTAATTACCACTCAGCCCTGCTCATTACTGCCTGTGGGAGCCCCAGCTAGGGAGGAAGCCTCCATCGCAGTGGAGTCACAGGCCTCCCAGGGGTCTCCCCTTGCCCCAGGTCTGGGGCTGTGTGACTTGGGATGGGGGAGGCGCCAGAGCTGGAGAGTGGGAAAAGGCAAAGCCCCTGAGCTCTCACTTGTGTATGCAGAGTGTTTTGGGAAAAGCAGAAGGTAGGACCCTTGAAACTCCACTGTGACCAGAGAAAGATGAATAAATGCTTAAACAAACTAAATACACTGAACGCAGCACATGGGCGACCTGCCCGCCTTTGGAGGGGCTTCAGCAAGGAGCCTGGTGTGCTTGCTGTTCAGCCTGCTTTTTTTTTTTTTTCCTGCAGTGAAATGGACTAAAGAGCCGAGAAGCACAGGAAGACAAAACGGAAAGAGGCTGAGGGGAGAAGGGGGGCGTCCTAGAAACGACAAACCCATGGGTCAGATTTGAGGATCTAAGAAAAGTTCTTCACAAATATCAATTTATAAACACCATAGAAGATCAAATGAGATAATGCACAGGAAGGCACCTTTTGAACTGTAAAGGGCTTTGGAAATATAAGGTGTTATTCTGTCCTATTTCTGTTCAGTGAAGACTATAAAACAGATGTTACGGAGAAGCTGGGGATTTGTGATAATGGCTCAGCGCCCACAAGATACACGATGTGAGCAGTTGCGTTAAATAGCCATCCTCTCTTATGTTGACTCCAGGAGAAGCTAAGTGGCTTCGCCACCTCTGCCTTCTCCTCCTGTTCCATCCATCTGCATGGGGCTGCCCAGTTAATCTTCCTGATGCACAGCTCTGATCAAATACCTGTAATGTTTCCCCTGCTGATCCCATGGAGCTGGGAAGTCCTTGGCTTAATAGTTAGGATCCTCCACAACCTGGTCCTGTAAGAACTTTCCCAACTTGATTCCCCTCTGTCCCACCCTGCTAGTCATGGGCTCAAGAGCATCAAGTCGCTTACCCAGGACCACACAGATACCAAGTGACAGATACCAAGGTTCCCTCATGCCTAGACCTTTGATTCCATAATCATAAATCTTTGTAGGCTGTCACTTTTTCACATGCTGTTGGGAAGGACTGAATATTTGTGCCCTCCCCCAAATTCATGTTGAGGCACTAATCCCAACATGATGGTATTTAGAGGTGAACAACTTTGGGGAGGTAATTAAGGCATGAGAAGGGATCCCTTCTGAAGGGATTAGTGCCATTAAGAGAATCCAGGGAACCAATCAGCTCTCTCTTAACCATGAGTGGACACAATAGAAATTGACAATGTGGGAGCTGGGTGTGGTAGTGCATGCCTATAATCCCAGCCCTTGGGAGGCTGAGGTGGGAATATTACTGTGAGTTCAAAGCTAGCCTGGGCTACAGTGAGTTCAAGACCAGCCTGAACTCATCATGAAACCCTGTCTCAAAAAGATAAAAATAAATAAATAAATAAATAAATAAATAAACAGTGTGAAACCCAAAGAGAACTCTCCCCGGAACCTGATCTGCTGTCACCCTAATCTAAGACTTCCAGTCTGCAAGACTGTGAAAAACAAATGCTTATTGTTTAAACCACCAATTTAATTTTGTTATTGCAGCCCCGAAGGACCAAGACAGATAGATACATCTCTAACAAAGATCTTCTCTCTTAGAGTTTTTCTTCTTTGGAAAAATTTCTTCAGGACAAATTCCCAGGCTCTCCTGAGTGGGATTACCTGCTGTTCAGACATCACCATTTTTAATGATTGTGTGAATTGGCATGATAGTGCTCCATAAAGGGCTGGACTGGTGGTGTAAATAAATGCAAGGTTCACCAGACTCTGCTAGATCCCTAATTGAATAAGACTTTTATTTTTGTTTGATTTTTTTTTGACTATTGAGATGGAATGTTTTCCAAGTGTCAATATGCTCTGTATTTTGCCTTTTGTGAACTTTGTGTTTGTATCTTTAATAATTATTATTCACCTTTCAGAAGCTACAAATTTTTAAAAATTAAAAGGCAATCTTGAAAAGCTGGTAGGGTAGACTCCGTGAAATCAGAACAGAGATCCCTGTCTGAGTCATATATAGAAGCTCTATCTGAAGCCCTTAAAAAGAACGAGGTTGGCCAGGGATGCAGCTCAGTGATAGAGCACCTGCTTAGCTTATATAAGGCTCTGGGTTCAATTCCCAGCACCACAAAAATAAAATAAAAAAGAATGAGATCAACTATAAGGTATGATTTTTTTTAAAGTACAGTTAATGTTTAAATTTTTTAAAGTGTATTACCAAAAAATATGTATTACAACTGGGTATGGGGACACATGCCTGTAATCCCAAAAATCAGGATTTTAAGGTAGGAGAATCACTGCAGGTTCGAGGCCAGCCTGAGCTGCATAGTGAATTCAAGACCAGCCTGAACTATGTAGTAAGACCCTGTACCAACAAAAGAAAACTTATAGTAAAAGACACATTATCATGAATGCTCCTTAAAGTACTCCTCTGCTTTACATACACTTATCCCCCATTCTTGCCACTTTCTGAAGAAATCCTGGAAGTCTTTTTTTTTTTTCATGAGTTTCTTCGGTTGAGTTGTTGTGGCTTCTTCAATACCCTGAATTGATTCCAAATCTTCACCTTTCATGGTCACTTTGATTTTGGGGACAACCCAGAAGTTGCATATTGTGTTGCCAGATCTGATTAAGAAGGTGGCTAAGGACACACTGTAATGTTTTCATGAGCCTGGCTGTGGTGGATTAACTAATGAGCAATTTGAAACACCCAGGTGAACTGAATCAGGGTGGTGCTGGGTGTGGAAGGCCCACCTGAGGATTGTTGCCAACAGCATAAAAAGAGAACTGGAGAGGAAGAAGGTGCTGTTGATCCTCCTGGAGAAGCTTGTCACCTTGGTTTTTCTAATATGAACTGGGCTGTTCCCATTCTCCAAGGAGCTCGGGACCTTGCTATTGCTGAGGATGGCTGTGGCCCTTTCCTGGGGAGCTCTGGTCCTTACTTTGAGCATTGCTATCTGGCTCCAGCGCAGATCCCTCGCCTGCTGGTGCAGATCCTTCATCCTGCTGGCACAGACTTTCTAGCTTCCGTCACTGACCTTTGGACCTCCCCAGCGCAGATCCTTGATACAGCCTTGCTTACTTCCTAGTGCAGATTCTTAATACAGACTTATGTGAGAGATTGTTGTGGACTCTAGGTCTTCAGCTGGACTTGTGCAGGACATTGCTGTGGGATCCAGGCTCTCAGCTGGATTTTTTGGATCTCTAGTGTGTGGACAGATCTCCTGAACTCTTTTGCATTGGACTCTTTGGGTGAACATTATTAAAATAAGCCCATAAATCATGTGTCCTGTATTAAATTGTTTCCCTTACAAACCCTGACTACTACACTGCCTTTCTTTTAGACGTACGTACTCAGCAGCAGCATTTCCTATATTTTTGGTCACATCTTGTAAAGACACAAAAGAGGATTTCTAGATCTGCCTCAGAAAGTGGCAAGAATGATGCAATAAATGTTCAAAGCAAGCGGGAGTATTCTGAGGGGGATTATAGGCAATGTGTTTACTGTAATAGTTATTTGGAAATTTTTAAACTTTACATTTTATTATACATATTTGTCATACTTATTGGTCACATCCATCATAGGGAATATGCACCTGTGTGCAGCAAGTACATTCTTATTCTTATTTTCCCATCCTCCTCCTCTTCCTTCAACTCTTCTTCTCCTCCCCATTTACAAAAGCTTCACCTCCATTTTTGTCTATTAAAAAATTTAAACATTCAGCATGTATTTTGATCATGCCTGTAACTCTAAATACCTTAAGCCTAAACTCTAAACTTTAGCAGAAGAACTTAGTAGAAAGGTATCATTTTAGAATCAAAATTTTCCCTGACCCTGTCAGTACACCCATACATCACCACTCATTAATTTCAGATTCACTTTGGAAACTATATAATTGTACCAGAATAGCAAGGCTTTATTTTTTATGTTGTGTTTAAAAATATTTTATTTTTTATTAAACAATATGTAGTGATGTTAACAAAAACTAGAAGATATAAAAGGGTAAGTGGCAAAAAGAATATCTCTCACTGTCCTGTCTTCCAGTCCCCAGAGATGCAAGATCTTGTGTGTCCTTCCAGGGACAGCCTGTGTGTGTGAGTGTGTGTGTGTGTGTGTGTGTGTGACTCTGTGTGTTTCTGTTAGAAAGAAAATGTGTGACATGTGCTGATCCGCATGTGGCTGTTTTGGAAAACATTATCATCAGTATATAGAAAGGGTAAGTACATTTTTAAACTGAGGTACCTATGGATGTGTTTACTCTAGGAAAGTCGAAAAACCCAGTACACGTGTACAGACTTAAAAGGTATTCATTCCACAAACTGAGTCTATTTCTGTAGAAATCCTCTAATTATTAAACCATCCTCACTTATTTCATTTCGAATTCATTTTACTGAAAGTATGTTTATGTATTTATGGCAAGAAACATTCTACAAAAAGCAAAAGCTGCTTAAACTGGGAATTATTTATTAAGCAAGTCAATTGTTCAAAGATTTTACTTCAGTTAAAACGACATATCTTGGCTTGATAAGAAAGAATGGCTGTACGCTTGAAAAAGTTTACCCTATGTCATTCTTGCATTCTTTTTAAAAAGATACAAATGTAATAATACTGACAGTTCAGTCTGCATTTTGTTTAAGAACTATCAAAGGGAGAAGTGTAGAAGCGTGCTAGTTCCATGACATCGGCAGCCTCGGTCGTCTGCAGTGCTTGGTGGGGGCTGACCTAGCAAGTTCTCCTCACAGCCTGGCCAGGACCAGCGTTTCTAAGGAGGCGAGACTTTACCCCGCACCGCATGGGAAGTCTCACTCTGAATGCCCTCTGCGTCTCTCAATCACTGGCTCCCTCGCCGCATCCATGGGTTTACGCGAAATGACCGTGTTTTCCAGTCTGTGCCATCTTTAGGCTCAAGAGTGTATCTGCTTACTATGTGGTAAGGGAGTGGCTTCTTTTGTTCGGCCCCGGATTAGTTTGGGACAACAAATTTTACTATTTGTGGAATGAATCCTTGTTTACCCACGTGTACACTGGATGATTTATTAAGCTTTTTTGTATGTTTCTAAAATATCTCAAGCTTTGATCTTGTCTTGAAATTCATCTTTCCAAACGTGAGAGTTTAGCTTTCTCTTTCCTTCCTTCCTCTTCCACTCTCATTCCCATCCTCTCTCTCTTCCTCCCCCACCCCCACCCTGCAGTAGTGGGGATTTGAACTCAGGGCCTCATGGTGGGGGCAAGTACTCTATCCCTGAGCTACTGACCTTGCCCTTTTTTTAAATTTTATTTTTGAGACTGGGTCCCACTAAATTACCCAGGCTGGCTTTGACCTTGTAATCTTCCTGCTTCAGCTCTGGAATTACAGGTGTGCAGCACCACGACCACACCTGCTTAATGATAGACTTGGAATATATCTACCATCAACCATGCTTTAGTTAGTGGTCACTCTCATCTCTTCCCTCTCTTGCTGAAATATTAACTTCTCAGTGCCATTCACCCTACTGGAAATAGACATTCTCCATTCTCCCACACCCCCTTGTTCTCCTTACCTTGTCCTTTATCATATTACTTGGCATCGTCTAACACAGGTGACAAGAATACATTTTAAAAATTTTATTATGTATATTCTTTATTTTATTTTTGATGGTTTGCAAAGTTTACTTGAAAAAGTAAAAGTGAAGAACAAGGAAGAGCTTGACCCTGCTGAGCGAGCTTGGATCAAGTAAAAGAGGAAAAAGCAAAATAAAAGAATGGCCTGGAGGATACTGAGGAAAAGAGGAATCTGAGGAAAATCATGATAGCAAGCTCTTATGGCATCTGGGTACCTTGATGTCATCCACATCTCAGGAGACCTTTGAGAACTTCTCCCTGCAGATCCCGAGAGGCAGAGCTGCTATCCCACACTTCAGGCTGACAGCAGGCCGGGGCCGGTCCAGTGAAAACCTGCTTGAGTTCTCAGGAAAAGTCCATCTGCGGGGTTTTGGGAGCTGGTGTGCACATGTTATGTGATCTTGTAATTAACAGGTCACACTGACTTCCCCAGTCAGCTTTTCCACGCCCTCGTCTCCTGTCTTATCCCCCGAAAGACACAAATCCCCATAATCCTTCATGGGGTGCTGAGGGAGCAGAGGTCTCTGTCTTCTACAGCTTCTTCAAACTGGAAGAACCTTAGACACTGCCTACAGGGGATTATGTGTTCTCCAGCTGCCTTGAAGTGCTGTGGCTCACTGGCTGAGTTGAAGAAAGAAAGAAGAACTTGTCAGAAAACACTGAGAAAAGAGTTACAGGCTATTGAGCTGCTATTGAGAAAGAAACTTCACAGTTAGCTCAAACATGAGGAGCAGATCTGATTCCCACACTTCCTGCGCCAGCCCTGGAGCCTTGCTTTTTGAAGAGAAATCTCAAGTCTTCCAGAGGATTACAGGAGTAGCTTTATTCTTCTGGCTTTCTTCAGAAAGATGACTCTGTCTGTTCCCGCCACCTTTATTGCAGTGGGTGTAGCAAGGATCACTGAGAAGGGACCTTTCCATTTTGACTTTAACTGGTCAGTGGGTATCCCCTCTCTCAAAGTTTTTACAGGCACTTGGTCCCCAAAGGAAAATAGTAGGTATTCTGCCTGGACCAGGAGCTGGCAGCCTCTGTTCCCAAAGTTTTGGATAACCTGTAGTACTCGGCCCAGATTAATGAGATATTGGGGCCAGGGATATAGCTCAGCAGTGCAGCGCCTGCCTGGCAAGCACAAGATCCTGAGTTCAATTCCCAGTGCCCTCTCCTCAAACGGGAGAGAGATTATAAGAGTCTCATAGTCCCTGAGTCTACTATCGCATCAGAGAATGGAAATGCCCTCCCATATGACATCTCAAGGGCTCAAACCTAGTCCAATTTGGGCCATTTTATGAACTCTCATGAGTGCTATTGGCTGCCGTCAGAGCCAGGAGTCAGACATCTCTTGGCAGAGTTTTGCCAGAGCTCGCCTTAGGGTGTGGCTGGCTCTCTCTGCCTTGCCAGAAGATTGTGGCCGCCAGGAGGAGTGGAGGTGGCGCTTTATTCCTAAAGCCTTTGCCACCCCTTAGTTATTTGGGAGGTGGAAGAAGGTCCATTGTCACTCTGGAGAGACTGGGGTCATCCAAAATTAGGGATGATTTCTTGAAGAAGCACTTTGATTACTTCCATAACCTTTTCTGAACAGGTAGGAAAGGCTTCAATCCATCCTGTGAGAGTGTCAGGGCCAGCATCTGTTTAAATTCCCCACATGGTGGCATATGGGTAGTCTAATTGCCAGTCCTCTCTGGGTGGATGTCCCTCTCCTCCATACAGGTTCTAATAAAGGAGGCAGTTTGGGCCTCCCTGGGTTGTTGTAGGCACAGAGTGGGCAAGCTCTGAAGACCTGTCAGGTGATGGTCATTAGTCTTAATCCTGTGACAACTTGAATGACATTTTCAGGATAGCTCCTCTTCACACATGGAAGGAATCATGAAGGGTCTTTATAGCCTTCTGCTGTGTCTCTTGAGGGAGACCCAGTTTCTTTTCTTTTTTTGTTTTTTTGAGATGGTCTCACTATGCAGTTCAAGCTGGGTTTAAACTTCACTTTGTAGCGTAGGCTGGCCTCAGACTCATAGCAATCCTCCTGCCTCATCCTCTCAAATGCTGGGATTACAGGCATGCACCACCTATGCCCTGCAGTTTATTTTCTAAATACCATCAGAGTTCTTTCTTAATTCCCCTTGTCTTGAAACCCCTTATCTTCCTTGGGAGTATAGACTGGTTTTAATGATTCTTTAGGAAATGAAAATAAGGTTAGAATCTAAAGGGATTGTAAAGCTGCCCTTTCTGCTTCTCTATAAGCCTTTTGATTTTCCCAAGGAGACTTTGGACATGTTTCTTTAGTGCCCTTCCTGATAAGGAAATTCTATCTAGAATATATAAAAACCTTAAAATAACAATAAAATAATAAAAGTAAATATAATAATAATAAAATAACAAACAACCTATTAAAAAATAGGCAAGGGATGTGAGTAGACATCTCAAAGAAGATATGAAAATGAGCACTAGTGATCAGGAAAATGCAAATTAAAACTACAAAGGAGTGCTGCTCACACATATTAGGATGGTCATAATCAAAAAGAGTTGGCTAGGCTGGAACCCTCTTGTGCTGCAGTGAGAATGGATAATGGTACAGCTACTTTGAATAACAATCTGGCAGTTCCTCAGAACGGCAAATCTAGAATTTTTAAAATTTTTTTATTTTAAAGAGAACAAAACAAAAGAGGACAGATCTAAGCAGATCAGAACAGAACAATGTAAGCAACACAACACTTCACAACAAGACAGTTGGATATTAACAGTAGCTATCATAATGTCTCTTTCTTTGAAATAGTTGAGCTTAGCGTTACATACAATAATGTCAAACATAACAAAATAGAATAAAACCACTCAAGAGAATGAAAGTATTGCAAGGCATTGTGAACCAAATAACCGAAGATGAACAATGGCTACGATATTATCTCATAAAATAGTTGCTCTTTTTTATTTTGGTACCAGGGATCAAACTCATGACCTCGTGCTTGCCAGGCAGGTGCTTAAGCCACTGAGCTAAACCCCCAGTCCCTAAACCTAGAATTACTGCATGACTCAGCAGTTCCCCTCCTGGATAGACAGCCAATGGATTAGTCAGCTTTTCATCATTATAACAAAATACCTCAGGCAATTGACTTATAAAGAAAAAAGACTTGTTTTGGCTTTGGTTTATTTTGGAGGCATCATTCCATGATGCATTGGCCCTGATGCTTTGGCCTCTCATACCACGGTAAGAGGGGTCTGCTCACCTCATGAGATGGAAAACAACACGGAATGGTAAGAAGTGAGGGTTCCACATTGCCCTTCAAAGACGTACCCCCACCAATCTCAGGACTGTCACATGGCCCTTCCTGCTAAAGGCCCAGAGGCCTCCCGATAGGGCAACTCCAAGGACTAAGCCTTTACTACGTGGACTTTTGGAGAACATTCAGTATCTAAATATACTGCCAAGAGAAATGAAAACATCCACACAGTAGTACACAAATGTCTGCTGCAGCATTATTTGCACCAGCCCAAAGTGGAAACAACTCAAATATTTGCCAAAATACATACAATGGAGGCTGAGTGTGGTGGTGCACACCTAGAATCCCAGCGCGCAGGAGCTTGAGGCCAGCCTGGCTTACGTAGTGAGTTCAGGGAATAATATAGGAATAGATATAGGACTGTGTACATAGCAAGACCCTGTCTCAAAAAACACACAAAGCCACACAAAATACATGCAATGGATTATTTTGCAAAAAAAGGAACAAAATACTGATACATTCTACAACACAGGTCAACCTTAAAAACATGCTAGCTAAAGAAGTCAGTCACAAAAGACCACATATTGTACAATTCTCCTTGTATGAAGTATCCAGAATAGATAAATATATCAGGCAGCGAATTTGTGCATGTTTAGATCCAGGCAGAGAGTTTAGAGGGAAATGAGTGATTGCTGATGAATACAGGGTTTCATTTTGGTGTTGTTAAAGAAGTATTCTAGGGGCCGTGCTGTGGATTTAGCTCAGTGGTACAAGCACCTGCCTGGCAAGTGCAAGGTCGTGAGTTTGATCCCTGGTACCAAAAAAAAAAAAGTATTCTACAATTACCAGGCATCGTGGTAATCCCAGCACCCAGGAGGCTGAGGCAAGCGGATTGCTGTGAGTTGGTGGCCAGCCTGAGCTACATAGAAAGACTGCCTCAAAAAAACCAAAGCTAAACAAACAAAAAGTACAGTTAACTAGTTGGATGTTACACTTCAAACAATAGGTGAATCATTAAAAAAGATTGTATAAATGTCCATCTTTATAAATTATTACATTTTTTTCTTAAATACAAGAAAATTTTGTGGGTTTTTGTGTATGTGAATGTGTACGCACAGGCGCGTGAGCTGCTGGAGCCTGAACTGAGGATCTTCACTCCGAGCTACAGCCCCAACCTTTGTTTAACTTTGAATCAAGGTCTTGCTAAGTTGCCCAGGTTAGACTCAAATTTGTGACCCTCCCACTTCAGCTTCCCAGCGTGCTGCTCCCAATGCATAGGTCTGGGCCACTGTATCCAGCTTATACTGTTGTTTTTAGACAAGTGCTTTTACTGTAAGCCATAGAACAAAAAACAAAACCATGCCATTTGTGCAATGCACTGCACATTGGTTATTTGTCAAAATTAATTCAAGCTGGTGTGGTGGTGCATGCCTGCCTGTAATCCCAGCTCTTGGCAGGCTGAGGCAGGAGGGTTGCCTGTGTTACATAGTGAATTCAAGTGCATCCTGGACTACATAGCTGTTTCAAAAAAAAAATCAGTGTGGTGCAATGATCCTGCTTCAAAGGTGGGTATAGAAAGGATTTCCAATGTATGGACTGAAAAGCTGAAAAAAATCCAGACAGAATTGAGTATGAAGTAAATGATGTGATTTTTTTCAGCATTCCGTCCCCATTGTTCTGACAAAAAAAGAAAATTCTAAACCTAAGGAAAATTATGCAAGGAGTAAAACATGCAAAATTCTTTTTCTGCACATGTGTGTGGTGCTGGGGATTGAATCCATGATCTTTGTATTGAGCTACATCCTTAGCCATTTTAAATTTTAATTTATTTGTTTGTTTATTTAGAGACAGTCCTGCTGTTTTAGTCCAGGCTGGTCTTAAATTCACTACATAGCCTTGGCTGTCCTCAAATTCACATTGATCCCTCTGCCTCAGCCTCCCAAACGCTGGAATTATAGGTGTATGTCACCGTGCCTAGCCCTTTCTGTTTTTTAAGAGAATCTCACTAAACTGCCCAAGTGAAACCCAAATTTAAGACCCTCCTGACTCAGCCTCCCAGAGTGCTGAGATTATGGGCAGAATACAGTTTTAACATATCTTGGGGGAGGGCGCATCTATAATCCCAGCACTCAGGAGGCCGAGGCTGGAGGATTGCGGTGAACACGAGGCTAGTCTGGGCTATACAGTGAGCTGAAGGCCAGCCTGTATTACATTGCGCCACCCTGTTTCAAAAAACAAACAATACCCACATCCGTTCACACACATACAATCTGGCAGCCAGTGCCACCTAGGGAGATGCTACTGTGCGGGGTTGGGAAAGCCCTGCAGTTTCCTCTGAGAAAAGGACGTTTCTGAATTTGTCATCTCCACTCCCCTGCACCAGCCGCACCAGCTGCACCATCAGACGAGGTGCCGGTGAGTCCTTCAGGTTGTCGCTTCTTTCCTGGGTGCCTCCTTGTGTTGCGGCCGGAGGGCGGCAGGGGAGGACATTCTCAGAGGCGTGAGACATAGGTCGCTTCGCCCGAAGACCGCAGCGTCTGTGCCAGACACTGCCCCCTGGTGGCCTGGGCTGGTCCCGCCTCTGTGTGATGAGGCCCTGGGAACCCTCAGAGGGGTTTTGTCGGGTCTCCAGAAAGCACTGGGAATTCAGTAGCATTCTTTTAAATGTAACTTTAATCGCTTTCTTAGCCGAAAAGTAATTCATGTCCACTTTATAAAACTTAGAAAGTAAAAACATGGAAAAAGAAAGTAATAAAAGTTACCTGTAATTCCAATCCCCAAAGATAACCAAGGTTAGGCACTTTTTATGTATTTTTTTCCAGTCTTTTTTACTTCTGAAACAAAAGTTGAATTATACTGTACATACTCTTTTTCATAAACTTAATACGTATACATAGGCTGAATATCTCTGCACTTGTTAAACATCATTTTATAATATCTGGTTTTTTAATTAAGGAAAGTTTGAACATGTGCACAAGCAGAAAACCTAGTCACAGGTGCTTGTATATAAATCATCCAGCCTCCACTATTATTAGCAGTGGGCTGATCCTACAACATCATTTTTGGTGATGACACTGTAATCCTTTCTTTGGGTCAGTAAACTGTAGTTTAATATTTAAATTATACCTCTTGTAGCCAAGCATGGTGATACACACCTATAATCTCAACACTCAGGAGCCTGAGGCTGGAGGATCATTGCAAATTCAAGGTCAGCCTGAACTACACCATGAAACCTTGTCTCAAAAAAAAAAAAAACCCAAAAATTAAAAAGTAAAAATGTCAAATAAATAAATTAGACCTACGTTTTTAACTGAGGTAAACAGTGGTGGGATGGAATTACTTGTTGATGAATCGTGCATAATTCCATGGCTATTTGTTTAATCGGATTCCCCAGTGGAGAGCATGAAGTTTGTAAGGTGTTACATGTGTACTTTATTAACAGGACTGCCCACAAAGGCTGAATTAGAAGCCTTTTTAAAAGTAAAAAATTAAGGACTCTTTCCTCATATAATAATGACAAGAAAATTAACAATGAGAAAAAGAAATTATAAATTCAGAAATGTTTAAAACTAACTTTTATTTTTATTATTTACAACTACATCTGTATGCTTTTAGTTCTATTTTTTATTCCCCCCCACCATTGAGAATTGAACCAGAGATAACCAATGTTAGGCACCTTTTATGTATTTTTTCCAGTTTTTTTCTAAATGCTTTATTTTTAAGACCTTCTTACTGAGCTACATTTCCCAACCTTTTTTTTTTTTAATTTTGAAACAGGGTCTTGCTAATTTGCCTGGGAAGGACTCAAACTTGAGATCCTCTTGCCTCAGCCTACTAAAGTGTTGGGTTTATAATTGTGCACCATCATACCTAGCTCAACTTTTAATGTAAAAAATTAAAAAACAGAAAAATTGAAAGAATAGTCTTTTTTTTTGGTACCGGGAATTGAACTCATGACCTTGAGTTTGCCAAGCAGGCACTTATGCCACTGAGCTAAACCCCTGGCCCCAAGAATAGTCTTATTAACCTGCCCCTATATAAGTTTTTGAAACCTTTTGAAAGTAAATTGCAAACATCATATCATTTCATGTCTACATATACTAATATGTATCCCTTAAAGGAAAAATAAATTTTCCTACATGACTACAAATCATTATCACAACAAGGAGGATTAATAATAACACTAGAAGCCAGGCATGGTGGTGCATGCCTGTAATTCCAGCATTCAGGAAGCTGAGGCAGGAGGATCGCTGCAAATCTGAGACCAACCTGGGTTACAAAGTCAGCTCAAGGCCAGCCTGAACTGCATGGTGAGACCCTGTCTCAAAAAGACAAAACAAAAATCAAAACAAAACAAAACAAAAAAGTAGAGCTAGAATATTATCTAGTATTTAGTATATATATGAAAATTTCCCCTACTTCCTCCAATTGTAGCCTTTTTAAAAAATCAGATTCAATCCAGGGTCATGAATTGCTGTTCCATTCAATCTGGAATGGTGGCTCTTTTCTCATAATGTTGTCTATTTGAACCCCCCAGGCCAGCATTCTCACGGCGTGGCCCCCAGTTTGGATGCAGTGGGCTTGCAGGTGGTGTCCTGTAACTTACTCTTCTACATGCTGACCTTTTCTATAGGTGGAAGTGAAATCCCAAGCCCTCGGGAAGAGTCCGTCCGTACTGTAGTGGGTGGGTCAGGATCCTGACTCCGTCTGCTCCCGTCAGGTGGGTCCGCACCCCTCCCTGTGCTGTGCAGCCTGCACAGCTCCTCTTTGCGGGGAGAGGTGTGTACTTCACTCCCCCATCAGCAGCAAGCACGCCTATGATTTTGCACTCTGGCCATTGCAATGTGAGTAGAGGTTAGCGTTAGGGTTAAGGTAGGGTTAAGGCTGACCCTAGCAAGGACCTCTGCCCTTGCTTACAGAAGGCTTCAGAAATACAGCAGGCTCTACACTACCTTCTTTTTTATTGGTGATTATTTGTCAGACCTATTGGTCACATTCATCATAATTTGCACCTGTACATAACATATCTTGATACTTCCCCCCCCCCACTCCTTTCTCCCCCTTCAGCCCTTCTTCCCCTCCGTATTTGCAAAACCCTTGTTTTTATTTTTCCCTTCTCCTTTCCTTCCCTTTCCTTTCCCCTTCCCTTGTTTCCCTTTCCAATTGAACATGTTCTTCCTATTTCCCAATGTCTATTTTCCATTTTGCTCCTTATTTACCCTTTGAGTTTCTCACACAAGAGAAACAATGCAGTATTTAAACTATGTGTCTGATCTATTTCACTTTAGATTATGGTCTCAAGGTGCATCCATTTACCTAAAAATGACTCAAGTTTATCCTTCTTTATGACAGAGTAGTACTCCATTTTCTTTATCCATTCATCAATTTATGGGCATTTCAGCTGTTTCCAAGATTTAGCTATTATAAATTTTACTGCTACAAACATGAGTATGCATATATTACCATGGTCTCATGGGTTTAACTCCTTCAGGAAGATACCTAGAAAGAAGCACTTGGATCAAATGGAACCTCTAATTTAGTTTTTTTTGTTTGTTTTGGTTTTGGTTTTGGGTTTTGGTATAGAAATTGAACTCACAACCTCGTGCTTGCCAGGCAGAAGCTTATGCCACTGAGATAAATCCCTGGGCCCTAGTTTAGTTTTTTGAGGAATCTCCACCCTGATTTCCACATTAGCTGCATCAGTCTACACTCCCTCCAGCACTAGAGAAGGTTCCTTTTTCCCCACAGCTCCTCCAGCATTTGTTATTGGTTGATTTCTTGATGATAGCCATCCTTTCTTGGATGAGATGGAATCTCAGTGTTATTTAATTTCCGTTTCTCAAATGACTGATAATATTGAGTATTTTTATATATTTATTTGCTGTTGGTACTTCTTCATCTGAGAAATGTCTATTCATTTGCCCATTTTTGGACTGGATCTTTAAATATCAAAGGGTCTTGTTGTTTGAGTATTTTACATGTTCTAGATGTTAGTCCTTTCTTTGAAGAGTAGCTGATAAAAATATTTCTCATTCTGTGGGTTATCTCTTTACCCTTTTGGTGGTTTCTTTTGCTGTACACAAATTTTTTAATTGGATGTGATTCCAGTTGTTGATTCTTTGTATTATTTCCTGGGCACTGGGGTTTTTTACTAGAGCCTTTGCCCATACCTATGTTTCCAAAATCTTTGCCAGTTCTGTCTTCCAGCAGATAATTTCTGTTTTTATATTTAGATCCTTGATCCACTTTGATTTTAGTTTAGTGTATGGTAGGAGATATGAGTCTAGGTTCGGTTTCTGACCTGTGGAAAGTCAGTTTTCCCAGCATGATTTATTAAGAAACTATCTTTCTTCCAGTGAAGATGTTTGGGCCACCTCATCAAAGAGAAGGTTGCTGAGTGTACTTGGAGTTGTTCCTGTATCTTCTGTTCTGCTCTACTATTGTCAGTCTGGGTTTTTTCCAGTACCATGCTGTTTTTATCATGGTAGCTTTGTAGTGTAACTTCAAATCAGGGATTATGATGCCCTCTGCTGTTGCTGCCCAGAATTGGTTTTGCTATTCTAGGCTGTTTTGGTTTCATGAGTTTCAAGATCATTTTTTTTCTAGTTCTGTGAGGCATGCTATTGGTATTTTGACTGGAATTGCCTTGAATCTGTATAAGAGTTTTGTAAGTATGACCATTTTCACTAGATTGGTTCTGCTTATCCAAAAACAGGGGATATCTTTCCATTTTCTGATCTCCTCAATCTCCTTTTTCACAGTACTGTAGTTTTCAATACATAGGTCTTTCCTTTGTTAGATTGATGCTTAAGAATTTTTTTAAGACAGGGTTTTGCTATGTAATTTAGGCTACTTCTGAACTCAAATTGGCCTTGAACTCATGGTGATCCTCCTGCCTCAGCCTCCTGAGTGCTGGGATTACAGGCATATGCCACCACACGTCACAGGATTTCATTTTGCTTGATGCTATTTGAAATTGCTTCCTTGATTTCTCTCTCAGTGAGTTTGTTATTCGTGTACAGGAATGCTACTGATTTTTGAGTGTTGACTTTGTATTCTGCTGTGCTGCCAAATTTGGTTATTAATCCTAAAAGTCTTTAGGTGGGGTTTTGGGGATCTATGTAGACAATTCTGTCATCAGCAAATAATGATAATTTAACTTTTACCTTTCCTATCTATATTCCTTTTATTTCTTTCTCTTGTCTCATTGCTCTGGGTAATATTTTTTGGTAATATTGAATAGGAGTGGTGATAGTAGGCCTCTTGTCTTGGCACTAGAATGAAAGCATTCAGTTTTTGAACATTTAATATGATGTTGGGTTGTCATAGATTTTTTTATCAGATTCAGATAAAGACCTACTGTTCCAATTTTCTGTAGGACTTTCATCATGAATGGGTGTTGGACTTTGTCAGATGTTTTTTCTACATATATTAAGATGAGCATGAGATTTTTGTCCTTGTTTAATGCTGTGTGTTACATTTACTGATTTGCATGTGTTGAACCATCCCTGCATTCCTGGGATGAATCCCACTTGGTTGTGGTATATAATCTTCTTGATCATTTGCTGCATTCTGTTTGCCAGTATCTTACTGAAGATTTTTGTGTCAATGTTCATTAAGGAGATTGGCCTTTTTTTGGCTGGAATCGTCTCTGGTTTTGGTGTCAGGGTAATGCTTACTTTCAGGGATGAATTCAGGAGTATTGCTTCCCTTTCAATTTGATCACAGAGTGGCATTAGATTGTTTCTAATGCTCTTGTAGCATTCAGCAGTGAATCTGGGCTCTTATTTGTTGGTAGATTTTTATCATTTTTTCAATTTCATTGACTGATATTGAGTTATTTAGAATTTGAGTCTTTCCTTTTTTTGATAAGGTTGGCTAGGGTTTGTTTTGTTTTGTTTTGTTTTGTTTTGTTGGTACCGTGAATCAAACTCATGACCTTGCACTTGCCAGGCAGATGCTTACATCACTGAGCTAAATCCCCAGCCCCTGTATATTTCATTTAATCTTTCGAAGAACCAACTCTTCAATTCATTATATCGTTTTCTTAGTCTCAGTGGCGTTCACTTTTTCTCTGATCTTTGGCAAGGATTTCTGCAATAGTTTTTCACCATTATGATGCTCAGGATGGAGCCCAGGGTCTTGCACATGCTAGCCAAGGACACAATCTCTGAGCTACAATACCAGCTACTCTAATCTTTCTAATTTTCTCCCTTGTGCACAATTTGGGTTTAACTTGTTCTTTTTCTGAACCTTTAAGTTCAACATTAGGCTTTTTATTTGAGCTTCCTCTGCATTTCTGATGCAGGAATTCACTGTTTTAAATTTCTCTTTTAGGGGCTGGGGATTTAGCTCAGTGGAATAAGTGCCTGCCTTGCAAACAGGCAGTCATGAGTTCAATCCCTGGTACCAATAAAAAATAGATAGATAGATAAATAAATTTCTCTTGTAAGACTGCTTTCATTGCATCCCATAAGTTCCAATATGCTATATTGGTATTATCATTTAATTGTAGAAACTGCCTAATTTCTTCTTTAATTCTATCTGTGGCCAGGTGTGGTGGCACATGCCTGTAATTACTACACTCAGGAGGCTGAGGCAGGAGGATCACTATGAGACCACCAGCCCGGGCTACATAAATGAGTTGAAGGCCAGACTGCACTACATAGTGAGACTCTGTCTAAAAATTTTTTTTTCATCAGTGACTCACTGGTTGTTCAGGAGGTTGTTATTTAATTTCTATAATTGTGATTATGTATCTTTTGTGGTTTCTTTTGCCATTGCTTTCCAATTTCGCTGCACTATGATCTGATAATGTACATGGGATAATTTCAGTCCCTTTACAATTGCATAAGTGTATTCTGCGAGCTAGTATGTGGTCTATTTTGGAGAAAGTTTTGTGTGCTACTGAGAAGAATGTGCATTCTGTTGTTGTTATTGGGTAGAACACTTCAATTAAATCCATTTGTTCAAAGGTTTGAGTCAGCTCTGATATTTCTTTGTTGAATTTTTGTCTAGTTGATCTGTCTATTTCTGACAGTGGGTATGGAGATCCTCCATTTCAATTGTATTAGTGGTTATCTGATTTTCATATCCATTAGTGTTTGCTTTATGTGGTTGTGTGTTCTGGTATTTGATGCCTATATATTTATGATTATCTCTCCCTCTTGGGTTGTTGCCTATACAAGTATGTAGTGACTTTTTTGTCTCTTTTGATCAGCTTAGCTTGAAATCACTTTGTCTGCAAGTAGATGAGCTACCCTTGCTTTTTTTTTTTTCTTTTTTAGTACCGGGGATCGAACTCAAAACCTTGCACTTACCAAGCAATGCTTGAACCACTGAGCTAGACCCCCAGCCCTACCCTTGCTTTTTTCCAGGTTCCTGTTGCATAGAATATTGTTTCCTATTTTTTGATTTTCATTCTACAAATTTCTTTCTAAGTGCAGCATACTATTGGATCTTGTTTCTTGATCTGTTACATCAATATGGGTTTTTTTTTTGATTGGTGAATGGAGACCATTTATGTCAATGGTTATAACAGATATGTGTTGAGTTGTCCTTGTCATGTTATTTTCCTGTTGTTGGTTTCCTTTCTTTCCCTTATGTTTAACTGCTTGCATTGCCCAGTGGATTCAGTTTATTGGGATGCATGGAACTGTTTTTGTCATTTTTTTCTAGAATATCCTTCAGAACTTTCTAGAGTACTGATTTGGTGGTCATGAATTTCTTCATGTGTTCTTTATCATGGAAGTATCTTATTTCTCCATCAATTTTGAAAGATGACTTTGGAGTATGTCAATGTGGTTTGGAGGTTGTTTTCTTTTTCTTTTCTTTTTTTTTTTCTGACCCTCCCCAAGGTTGTTTTCTTTTAGGGCTTGAAATACTTCACCCTAAGCTCTCCTTGACGGAGGGGTTTGTGTTAGGGATTTTGTTGTGATACTAATGGGTTTTCCTTCATAAGTGATTTGTTTCTTTTCTCTAATAGCTTTTCATTATCTGCTCTGGTGTTGACGTTTTGGAATCTTTCATGCTATTATGACTTGTGTCTAGATGCCCCCCCCACAAAGCCTCATGCAGTCACTTTTTCCAGAGGTGGCTGAATCTAGAGTGTGTGACTGATTCATGGTGCAACGGTAAGATTAAGGATGCTAGGAGTAGGGTGGGTGATTACTAAATCAGTCCACTGGTTTGGCACCTCCTTAACCCTAGTGAGCTGGATACAATGGTGCAAGTGATAGAACGAGGCTTGTCTTGTTCCTTACTTGCTTGCTTTGCTGCCTTCTGCCTGCCATGAGCTGTTCTCTGCATTGTCTGTCTGCCATGCCACTCTGCTGGAGCCAGCCCATCATGGATTGAACCTCTACACACTGTGAGCTAGCTAAACCTTTCCTACCTTAACTTGTGGGTGTTTGGTATATTGTCTCAGCAATGAAAAAGTATAATTTTTTCTGACTATAACTATTTGGAGTTCTATATTCCTCAGATATCTCTCTCTCAGTTTTTTTTCCATGCTTGGACAGTGTTCTGCTATTACTTCTGTCTTTTTTTAAAATTTCAATTGATCTTATATTAGTTTTCTTTGTATCATCTAATAGCTGTTGGATTGATTTTTTTGAGATCCCTTGATATTTTAAATAGGTCTTTCATTTGATAATTGCTAACCACAATCCTGTCTTCTGATATTTTATCTTCACATTGGTTGACTCTGCTGTGTATACTTCCAGTAGAATTTTCTCCCTGAGTCTGCTTTATGAAATCTAGTTCTCTGCCATAATGGGCATTTGTAGTTTCCATGTATTTCTTAAATGCCTCTATTTTTTTCTGTGTCTACTCTAAATTTGTTAACTATTTCTTCATTGTGGTCATCATCTCCACTTTGATTTTGACAAGAGACTTATTCTCTCTTGCGACTTCCACTGCTACTGTTTCATAAAAGTTAGCTGGTGCCTTTTGATTTCTTCCACTTCAGTGCTTCCTTGATTTTCCGTGGGTATGTTGGGGCTATGGGTTGTATCTTGCTTCTGTATTTTCCCTTTTTCTTTCTTTTTTGCTTAGTTATTTATTTGCTTTTTGCATTGAAGCTTATAAATTGCTTATTGTAGGTTGCTTTATTACTAATATCAAGACTTCTTCAGTAAATCACTACTTTTTTTCTAGGTGTAGCTGGCTTTTGGCTTTTGAGTCTGACCCAGGATCCTGCCTCTTCAGTTTATGAGGAATAAAAGGTTGCCACCTGTTTGGCCCAGCACCTAGACCTTTGGTACTGGACTATAGCATCATTTATGACCCCCAGACAATCTAGGTATTGGCAGACAAGGAAGATCAATTGATCACAACTATATCACCTTGGCTAAAGTAATAATGACAACATCAACCACAGATTAGAAAATCACAAACTGGGATAACTATTAATTTGCCACCTTTAACCATTAGTATAGGACTTATATTTATATAAAAAAATCTAAGACAAATCAAAAGATTATACACAGTAAATATCCACTCAATAGAGTGATTTTATGCTGAGGGAAGAAAATTTAAAAGGGATAAGAGGGAAAAATATAGAAAGGAAAGAAGAAAGAGATTGGAAGCAAGACTGAAGGGCAAAGGGAGATTATCCAAGCCTTGGGAAACTGGTAAAGAAGGCAAGAGGGAAAGAATGAAGGGGAAACAAACAAACAAAAAAAATGAGCAAAACAAAGCAAAAAACAGAACAAACAAAAAAACTAAAAATGTTCCCACAAAAAAAGCAAAAACAATTTAAAGAAAAAACAAAATTGAGAAGAAAAAGAAATATCTCTGTGATTTGAAGTCTGCTTACATTCTGAGGTCCATTTTGTGGCAGTGCCTGATTCAGGGTATGACTCTGCTCTTGCTGGTAGACAAAGGAGGCATTTAGAGCCGGGGTCCATGCTGAATATTCCCAGCAAGCCTGAAGTAGGATTAGGGCAGAATGCCAGTTCTGGTGTTTTTTTTATTTTTTTTTTTAAGTCATGCTATGTAGCTCAAACTGGCTGTGAACTAACTACGCAGCCCAGGTTGGCCTTGCATTTTTGATGATCCTCCTGCCTCAGCCTCTCAAGCGCTGGGATTACAAGCACATGTCACTGTCACATCTGGCATTAGGTACTTTCAAATCCACAGAAGTTCATTCTGATCCTGGCCTCTGGCCATGGGGCTGGGGCCCAAGTTGTTTAGACTCTGAGTGTCTCTCGTGAGTCTGATCACAACTCCCCGACCCTGTGATTGTCCCTCATCCAGTCACTATGGGTTTTTAACACTGGGAACCCTGAGAAGAAGCCAGCCCATGGCTACTCTTAGTCCTCAGCTCAGCTGGCTCCTCCCTAAAATAGCATCTGGCCAGGCACCCTCTCCATGAGACATGAAAGTCCCTTGAACTGGAGCCATTCCCCAGTGGTTGTGGCGCACAGCATCCTCTGCTCCGTTAACAGGTGTCTCTCCCTGGAGCCCTCCGGAGTCGCCTGCCCTCTCTGTGTCTCTGTGAATCCCATCCTCCTCTCACACCAGGAACCAGGGAAAAGTGCAGGTTGCCCCCTCCTTTTTCTGCCTTCAGGCCTGTCTCTTCACTTTCTCAGTGGGCTTCAATTTTCCCTTCAGATCTTTCCTGGATTCCCTTCTTTTCTTCCTCAAGTTGTAGTTGTTATTTTCCAAGCATTTGGATTTTGAAGCCTAGAGAAGTTGATGTGTGGCTTGTCACCACTCCGTCATCTTCCCAGAAGCCCTCTACAACCTTCTTTTCCCCTTTGCCATGAGGTAGACTTGCTCCTCATAAATAGAGGCTGTGCCCGCTGCCAGCATCCTAGGATGGAGACTGTAGCACGGCAGAAACCGCACTGACTACAGATGGCAAAATGTGCATGAGGAAGACATTTTTGAGTTCTTCATTGCTGCAGTATGATTTAGGGAAAGGTAATTAAAATAGAAATATGTGAACACTGATAGTTCATCACAGGAAATCCTCACTCATCCCTGGATTTGAGGACAGGATTTGTGGTTCTGTGTAACATCTGGGTCTTTGGGTTTAAGAACCGCTGTGTCTCTGTATCAGATCCTGCCCTCAGGCGGCTTTGGAGACAGAAACCTGGGTCAGTCTGTCCAGATTGACTGAAGAGGGGGTTCAGTGGAAGAGAGTAGGCCTGGAGCAGAACACATATAATAGTCCAATTTTGTTTTTGTTTTCATTTTAGAGAAATGAATGATTTGATTTGAGTTTTCAGGAGCCAGTCTATGGGTCATTGATGATCTTAAAGCTATTTCAACTAGACAAGAGCAAAATGAGGAAGAATTACATAGTGAAATTTTCAGACAACTTTAATTCATTTAAAAGATGTGTTAAAAAAAAAAAAAGATGTGTTAAATGGATATGGTGGCTTGTGCATGGCTGTAATCCCAGCACTTGGGAGGCTGAGGCAGAAGGATCACTGGGAGTCAAAAGGCAACCTGGATCTAAACAAGAACAATAGATATTATGGCAGCCATTGTTGATTTTCCTATTATCTGGTTTTGAAGGCTTATAATGCCTTCATCACTCTGTTCTGACCCATTTAATACTATTTTGTTTTGTATGAATTCATTGTGTGTGAAGATATGGACAACTATTTGGAAGTAAACAAAAGACATTACAGTAGCCATGGTAGATCTCCTGTTATCTTGCTTTGAAATCTGTGTCACTTACATTGTTTTCTTCTGATCTACTTTGTTCTGTTTTGTTATGTTTAATTTACCCTCTTTAAAAAAAAAAAGACAACTTGGGCTATATAGTGAATTTAAGGCCAGCTTGACTACATAGTAAGACCATGTCTCAAAAAAAGTGTTAATTTATCTGACAAATTATTTATCGGACTAATTGCAAAGGGAAAAATAGTAATTTAATAGTGGAAAGGCTTGGTAGCCAGCATTTCAGCAAAGTGATCAGAGTTTAATGTCTTTTTTTTTTTTTTTTTTTTTGAGACAGGGTCTTGCTTTGTAGTCCAGGCTGGCCTTGAACTCACTATATAGCCCATGCTGGCCTCTGCCCAGTTTTAAAGTTAACGTCTCTTAAAACAATATGAATCAATGTCATGTGCCTTCTAGTGTCATGCCCTAAGAAAAGCCAGATCATTTCTGCAGTTTTTCATTTGTTGTTGTTTTTTTTTTTCAAAAATCCATATATGAGTATGACAATGTGCAAATACCAAAAACTCCAGTGGAGGGCTGATCTACTTAATAACTGGCTTGCACTACACAAACACACACACACACACACACACACACACACACTGTCATGGAAGTCCAAGAAAAACAGAGGAACCATTCTGAATTGAAGGAAGTGAAAGAGACATGACAGCTAAGAGCCATGTGTGATCCTGGAGCGGACCCTGGACCAGAGAAAACAGTTAGAAAAAGAAAAGAGAAGCAAAAGGCAGAGGAGAAACAGAAAGAGGGGAATCAGAAGAGGTACAGGGCTGGCTAGGACCCTGGACCAGAGAAAACAGTTAGAAAAAGAAAAGAGAAGCAAAAGGCAGAGGAGAAACAGAAAGAGGGGAATCAGAAGAGGTACAGGGCTGGCTAGGAGGGTAGCTCAGTGCAAACGTGCATGCCCTGCACCAAGCCCGGGGCTCAGCCCCCAGAACAACAACAGCAACAACGAAGCTTGAGAAAAAGGAGAAGGGAAAGAGGATGAGGAGAGGAAAAAGGAATTTGGTGGAGAAGGAGTGGCAGTAGGAGGACCAGGTGGGGACATTATGGAAATAACTGGCAATTTTTTAATTAATATAGTACATAGGTTACAGCATTGTATCAATATATCAGACTTCCTGATTTTGATGATAGTTCTGTTTAGTATTTCAGAGTAAAGAGATGCAACATCCACAATTTAATCTCAAGTGGTTCAGTGTGTACATGCACGGAAGAGCTGGGGATTTAGCTCAGCAGCATAAGCGCCTGCCTGGCAGGCATGAGGTTGTTAGTTCAATCCCCAGGAAACAAACAAGCAAAAAAATGCATGGAAGACTAAGCCTGGTGCTGTGCACTTATAGGCACAGCTGCTTGGGAGGTGGACAAACGGGATTGCTAAAGCCTAGGAGTTACAAGACCAGCTTGAGCAATTGTGTGAAATTCTATCTCAAAAAACAACAGAGGCATGTTGGTACATTCCTGTGATCCTAGCACTCTGTGATGCTGAGGCAGGAGGATCACAAGTTAAAGCCCATCTTGGGCAAGCTAGTGACTTTAGTAACTTAGCAAGACTCTGTTAAAAAAAAAAAAAAATCCCAGTACCACAAAACAAGCAAAAATGTATATAGCTTTCTTTTCTTTTGTGCTCTCTCTCCCTGCCGAATGTGAATGTGTGTGTAGAAAGAGAGAAAAAGTATTAACTAAATGCTTGTTACACACCTGGAATTCCAAAACTGTTTTTACTTGTTTGTTTGTTTGTTTGTTTCAGACAAGGTCTCACTATGTAGTCCAGACTGGCCTTGAACTCACAGCAATCTTTTTGCCTCAGCCTCCTGAATCCTGGGATTACAGATGTGCACCAACACACCCAGCCCAGCACACTGGGAAACTGATGTAGGAATCAAATTCAAACAGTGTGGGCAATTTAATGACGAGTGAGACCCTGGCACAAAATAAAAGGTTGGAGATGTAGCTCAGTGTGAAGGGCCTGGGTTCAATCCCCAGCACTAAAAGAAAAGAAAAAAAAAAAAAAAAGAAAAGGACAAAATGATAATTGCTGAATCTGGGTGAAGAATATACAGATCACTTATTCTCACAAATTTTATGTAAAGTTGAAATTATTTCAACATAGTTTCTCCCTTAAAAAGCAAAATCTCATAAATTTTGAAATGATGTCATTCTCGTATTTTTGGAATTAAAAAGTTTGTTTATAAATGGAATGATGGTGATTATAAATGGCAGTAGTTTTCAGGGAATTTATTTGGCAAACTAAAAATATAGCCACCTTCCATAGCACCCTCCTTCATGTTTTTCATTGTGTTAAGAAACCCTAAAATGTGGGCAGAGCTATTTTAAGTGTGTAGCTCTGAAGAGATGGGGTCTGCCTTTGTCCAGGGCTAAGACACTGTGTGTCCTCAGAGGTGGGAGGACAACAGCTCTGTGGAGGCCTCCAGGGCCTGTGAGCACACATCTGGGCACCCAGCCCTAGCACAGGTCCCCGGTGCCCCTTCGAGGGGACCAGCCTTCCTCGGGCTGTGATTGGCTGAGCGGCCTAAAGTGTGGGGTGTGCCCGGAAGAGTAAGTAATCAGAGGAACCAGAGTTTCCAGGGTTGATGGGCCTCAAGGAAAGGAGTACCGTTTAGCAAGTGAGGGAAGAAGGCAATCTACCCTTTGCGGGGACAGTTTTTCCATTCAGCAGGGACCCAGAAAGTGGCAGTGTTGTCACTATTAACTTGAAAAGGGGCAGCCAGGATCATATGAGCCCTCATTTCCTTCACTGGTTCTCCGTGGGAACGTTCTGGAATCCTAGGTGTGGCAGAGGAAGGGTGTGGCAAGCTCTCCTCTTCAACTATGAAGAGTTGGGTAGCCTCTGCCTCTGGAGGATGCAGGACCCCATAGCAGTTGACACTGAGGAGCAGCAGAAAATGGAGGTGACCAAATGTGCTCTGCAGGACAAGGAGAGAGGATCTTGCAAACATCTAGACCCCCTGATGGTTCAGTGATCAGAGTCCGCAGGCCAGGTCCTGCTGGGGGCTGGGGTGTCACAGGAAGACAGGGCAGGCCACACACACACACACACACACAGACACACACACACACACACACACCCCATCAGGCCCCATCCGGAGAAGGTTCTGTGCTGGGCTAAACCAGGAATCCTAGATTCAAGCGAGAACCGCGACGACAAGGGATGGCGAGGAGTGAGGTGGGGGTCTAGAGGGCCAGAAATGGGCACAGAACTGGCTGGGCCTGGAAGAAGATGGACACGGGGGTGAACAGTGTGGATCAGGGTGAGAGCTGAAGGAGCCACGCAAGGAATCGGTACCGAGAACGGCATCGCGCTTCAGGGGAGCATCGGGTCACTGGCGAAAAGGATTTGGAAGGCAGAGGAGGACGAAAACCAAGTTCCGAGGCGAAGAAAGAGGGCAGCCCCGGGTCTGTGCAGACCCACGCGCAGCGGGTGAGGCTGTCAGAACCGGGAGCGGCCCTCGTTATTCCCAAAACAGAGGTTTGCTGCGCAGGGATAGGGGGTGCCGTCGGGAGAGGGGTCGGAAATGAGCTGCTCGGTGGGTCCGGAGTGTCGCCCTTTAGAACGACTTGGTTCTCATCCGCCCCTGCACCACCCGCTTAGCGCCCTGGGCCCGTAAGTGACCCCGTTTTTACACGCTTGTCCCAGTGTCCTCGCAGCGGGCGAGAGTCATCTCTGGCCCGAGCTGAAGCCATCTGTGAGGATCGGGCTGAGCGCAGGACCGGTCGCGGCCTCCGGCCCTCCTGACCCGAGCCTGTGCGGTCGCCGGTTGCCGATCTGACCGCGGTGGCGGCGGTGAAACCGGCTGCGCGGCTCTGCGCCTGGTGGCCGCGCACTTCCCCGGCTCGGCGCCAGGGGGCGGTGCGGCGCGCAGACAGCCGAGACCTTGACCCGGCCCGGCCCGGCCCTGGGGAGCGCGCGCCGCGCCCCGCCACGCGCCCTTCGACCCTGGGCGGCCGCGCGGGGAGCGGAGCCACGCGCGCCGCCGAGCCAGACGCGGGCTGCGGGCCGCCGACCACGCGGCCAGATCCCTGCAGGCGCGGCCCGGGCTTGCGCGGCGTGGGTGAGGCCACCGCGGGAAGCGACGGCTGACAAACTGCTCTCTGCCCCGCGCCCGTGACCAGCGGGGAGCTGAGGGGGAGCGCGAGGGTCCCCAGAGAGTCCCCAGAGAGGAAGACCCGGAGCGCACTGTAGCACGTCCTCTCCGCCCGCCGCCCTCCCAGAAGCCCCAAGACTCCTTTGTTGGTGGAGAGACACTTGTGCCAGGGCCACGAACGTGAGCCCCCGGCTGCGCTGAGGCTGTTTTCTTTGCTAGAATGTAGACACACGTGACGACCTAAGATGTCTGTCACTAGGCACAAGCCTGAGTTTCTAAGCACGGAGTTAACCACAGGCGGGAGTTCGCAACCTGCCTTCCTCTCCGTCCCGCACTTGGATCAAGACAGCAATTCTCACACTCCTCCTGGGAGAGCCACTTACACCTGAGCGTCAGTACCTCACAGGGAGGTTCCAGAAAAGACTGCAGGGGAGACAGGACACAGGCAACACGAGGTCCAGCCTCTCACTCCCCTAGATACTTTCTTCCTGTTTGCCTTTTTTATTGTTTCTCACCAACCCTTCCCCAGCAGCCTCTGGATCTTGCCCAGCCCTAGATGCTCCCTCCTGATCCTCCTCTGGCTTCTCTTTCCCTCTTCCACTGCAGAGAAGAGCCCCATACAGCCTGCTCCCAGCAGTCACTCTCCACCAGCACTTAGCAAGTCTATCTCTTCTCTCATTCATTTTGTAGATGGAGAAATTGAGGCTTTGGGAGATTCCGTAATTTCCACAATATCACATGTGATGTGACCAGTACACAAACCCAGGTGGTCAAGCTCTTTCCCCTCCCCAAGGCGCCCCACAGAAAGAGCTGTGACTGTGGGATGTCTTCCTTCCAGTGCATCTGAGCGTTCATCTCAGGAGCGGCTGCCTATGTGGTCTCCAGGTCAGGAGAACCCATCTCTTATATTTTTTGCTTCTTTGCCATCTGGACTTAAAGCAGTATTTCTCAGATATAGAGATCGCGTCAGAAAGTTAAACCAAAAGACAGCTGTCCACTCTGGTGTTATGTTGTGTTGAACAAATACAAATGTGACTGATTTTCACACCCTTTATGAGGTTAGGACAGTAGCAAAACGATTATTCCCCATTACAAATTCCCTGCATGGAAAATTCTGACATATATTACTTTAAAATATATCTTTCTACAGTGTCTCAGATTTTGGACTAATTATAAATCATATATATGGGCTGGGGATTTAGCTCAGTGGCATAAGCGCCTGCCTTGCAAGTGCACGGTTTGAGTTCGATCCCCGGTACCAAATAAATTATATATATATATATATATATATATATATATATATATAGTGTGTGTGTCAGGTGTTACTTTAAACACTTTACATGCTAACTTATTTAATAATTACTGTAGCCACCTTATTATTTCAAAGCTATTTGTTCAAAAACATTTTTAAATTGAGGTTTAATATACATGCATTGAAGTGGATGAGTTTCAGAGTACAGTTCTATGAGTTTCAACAAATGCGTGCACTCAGAAAACCATCCCCACAGTCAAGACAGACAACAAGTCCATCACTTCAGTTTCCTCTGCTCCTCTGTCTGTGCCATATGAGGAAATCTCTTCTGGTGTCTGATACCTTAGATTCTTTTTGCTTTTTCTAGAACTTCATTTGGAATCATAACCTGGCTTACTTAGAAAATGCTTTTGAGATTGGATTGTGCCACAGTGTGTCTCAGCAGGTTTTGCCTCTGGTCTCTGAGTGGTACACACTTCTCCATGGTATCAGTGTATCACATTGTGCTATTATATTGTTGATGGATCAGGTTGTTTCTTGCCTGTTGTTATTTTGAGTAAAACCACTATGAATATTTATGAGCAAGTGTTTCAGTAAAGGTAGATTTTAACTTCTCTTGGATATTGAAGAGTTAAATTGTAGGCATAAAATAAGCATATATTGAACTGTATAAAGTGCTACTAGTTTTCTAAAGGGGTTGTCAGCTTAGTCTCATACAAAAGCAGAAAATGAGATCCGGGAAGATCAGACTACTAGCCCAAGAATATATGTCCTGGATTCTCCAATTGGAAATGCATTAGAAAAGGGGGAGCTGGGGCTTAGGGAAGAAAAGTGTGTGGGGTACAAGGGAAGAGATGCTAAACCCAGGGGGACCAGCGTGACACTGCTCTCCCTCAGTGTGCGGTTCAGGGGACAGTGCTTCCCGGGCTAAACCACCCTGGCCACCTTCTCAGGCCCCCAGGGCCGACACTGTTCGCAGCCCAGGCCCTCAGTCCTCACCCCTCACCTCCCACCACTGCGGAAACAGCAGGCCACCGCGGCCATCGGCACTGGCCCTTCACAGACGGACTCCTAAGAAACACGAGGCCGGAACGCTGTGTCCGGAGCGATCCTCCGAGTGTCCTGAAGAGGGCACCACTCCCATCACCAGAAGCTGGCAGAGGGCGGGTTTCTAGCACCGGTGAATGCCGGACGGGCGGGGTTCTGGCCTTGGCGGGAGTATTTCAGACGCCTGCTCGCTGCAGCCCACCCCAGCAGTCAACTCAGCAAGCGCTGGGCTGTTACAGTAGCTCTGTTTTATCCTACTAAGTGATTTTCTGTCCTTTGGAAGCTGCTTACATGGCGAAGTGAGATCACGTTTGTATCGTAAAATCAAACATCTCAGTTGAATTATCCTTTGGCTGGAAAGGCACCAACTTGCAAATTCTTAACAATAGAGTTGTCGACACTGAACTGGGATTGGAGGAAACAGATATTAAAATGTTGGTATTTCACACAGACAGGCATTTGAACCAGAAAATACCATCTAACACAATGGGTAATTGAGTAGAAAGCAAATATATTGTCATCAATAAATATGGAAACTTTTTTTTTTTTTAACCTGAAGATACACTCTTAGAAGACCAGTTTACTTGGTAGCTGGGTGCATTTCTGCCTTGTCCTTTAGCTCTAATATTTTGATTTACTTGTAAGAAAGAAGTGGAAACAATAAGAGCTCATGATGAAAGGAGATAAAGCCTGAGAGCCCTGATCAATCCGCCAGATGTCCTCATGTACCCACCAGGTAGTTGGTTGCAGCACTGCCTAGGTGCAGAGGAAGCCAGGGCTTCATGGGCTAAGGGGTGCTGCTCAGGGCGAAGCATAGCTGGCACCGTGCTGGATTCCACACCCAGCACCTCCTGAGTGGCTTCAGTGGGGAGGCAAGATTTAGGCACAAGAGATGACAGGGAGTCCTGTAAGGCTGTATCAAGTTGCCAGGTGAGATGGGACACCTAGCCTATAATCCCAGCACTTGGGAGGCTGAACCAGGAGGATCACTGCGAGAGGTCAGCCTGGGCTGCATAAGCAAACTCAAGGCCAGCCTGCACGACATAGCTAGACCTTGTCTCAAAAAAAAAGAAAAAAGAAAAAAAGAAAAGAAAAGACTGCCAAGCCAACTATGTCACTTCATGAAAACTCAGTTTCTTAACACCATCATCCTACCAAAGCTGAATTAAAAATTTAGAAGTTTAACTTTTTTGAATAGGCAATACAGTAACAAGCTTCAAACACAGAAAATATTTGAAACATTTTCACAAAAATCTCCTTCCTAGAGCAACTCTTGGCTGTTTGTCCCCTCTGCTGTCTCCACTGTTAATAGACTGAGCCCAGAGTGCCAACAAGCACATAGGAATAACTTTTTTTTCCCCAAAATGTAGCACACTCTATACCGTTCTCTATCTTGCTTTTTCCTCTTAATGTATAGCTGGAAGATTTTTTCATGTCAGCACACAGGGAACTTCCTCATTTAAAAATTTTTTTTCATAATATGATAGTATCTTGTAGTATGAATGAGCTATAAACTAATTATCCAGTCCTCGTATCTATGGTGATTTAGGTTGCTACCAGTGTTTTTGCCATTATAAACAATAATGCAGTTAATAACCTATTGTACGTGCCATTTTGCATGTAAGTTATATCCTTAAGGTAAATTCCTAGAAGTGGAATTCAATGAGTAGATGGACATGTATTTTCAGTTTTGAGAGATATTGTCGAATTACTTTCTGAAGTTTGTCCTATGTTATCTTGTTTTTCCAGCTCATACCCTCATTTAAGGAATGGAGCAAAGTATTGTTTTGCTAAACTCCTAGTGAAAAATGTTTGCAGTGTAGTTTTCTTTTACTTTTGTCTTACCGATTAGGTTGGACATTTTTCCATGTACATTTCTTTATTTATTTATTGGACAGGGGCTTGCTATGTAGTTCAGGCCAGCCTTGAACTCACTAGTGTAGACCAGTCTGGCCTCACACTCATGATGATTCTCCTTCCTCAGCCTCCCAAGTGCTGGGATTATAGGTATGTGCCATCATGCCCAGCTAATTTTTTAAGTATTTGTTTTTAGTTTTGTGATGCTGCATCAAACCTAGGGCATGCCAGGCAAGTGCTCTAGCACTGAGCTATTTCCCCAAGCATTCATATATTTAAAATTTATTGTGTTTCTTTTGTCTTTAATATGCTTGCTCATTGTTTTATTGAGATGTTAGTTTGAGGGTTTGGTTTCGTTTATTACTAAGAATTGTGTATATAACTGCTGAGGTTTTTCTGATGCAAGTTACAGATATTTCCCCAAATGTTACATTACCTTTTATCTTTTTGCTGGGTAAGTGTGTTTTCCTTTGTAATGTGGTATATCACTCTTTTCTTCTGGAACTGGTAGAATTTAGTATTTTTTCTTTTTTTGGGGGTACCGGGGATAGAACTCATGACTGCGTGCTTGCAAAGCAGGCGCTTATGCCGCTGAGCTAAATCCCCGCACCCCTTTTTTTGTTTTTTTCTTTTCTTTTTTTGGTACCAGGGATCGAACTCACAACTGCGTTGTTTTTCTTTTTCTTTTTTTTTTTGGGGGGGGGCGGGGGTAACCAGGGTAGAATTTAGTCATAGATAGAAAAGTCTCCTCATTTGAAGGGAGGGGCTTGAGCTTGTAAAAAACAACAGAATCCGTATTGTTTATAAAACAACATATAACAAAGCATTTATTCCATGGTGTGGCTCTCCTGTCATAGATAAAGGAATAAGCGTGTATGATAAAATGTCTCCTCTTTTCACCAAAGGAATGTCCCTATCAGTATATTTGTAACGTTTTTGATTATCGTATTCTAATTAACTCGATGAACAGAAATTTACCTTATGTACATCCAGAGCTATATAGCAGATTCAGAACTGAAGACATCAGGAAAACCTCTGTTTAGGTAGAATGTATCCTTTCATATAAAAGAAGGAATACCTATGCAAAGGATTAATGCCATAACACATTTTTAAAAACTATTAAAATAACTGTTTTAGATCAGAATATCCCGGTAATCATAACAAACTCTCAACCTAGCTTGCTCCAGCACAGCTCAGTTCTGCAGGCAGTTAGTGGTTGTCTGCCGTAGAGAGGCACTGCTGGGCACTAAGGAAATTGAGGAGTTTTTCATTTTCACCCTTTAGCATTTTACACAGTCTTGAACATATTTGTATGAAAATGTGGGTAGTAAGCCATCTTTCATGATATTTGGCAAGTCGTGTAGACACTTTGCCCAGGAGAGAGTAAATGTGAGTAAGCATGTAATTTTTATTGATAAAATTAAGAGAGAAAAACATCTGATAGTTCAGGTAAGAGCGAAGAGACCTGATTGGACGGTCTTCCCCGACCCAAGTCCTCACCCCTTTCTGCACCTGCCCCTTGATGAAGGCTGGAGGGGATCGGTGGACATCTTGCACGCCCTCCTTTGGCCCTTTGCCCAATTCATTCCGTCTTTGAGGGGCTTTTCTGATCATTGCCTCCAGTGAAGTAAGTAATTACACATCTTCTATTTTCTATTATTCATATTATTTTATGTGCTGAATTTTTAGTGCTGTTCATTTACTTATTAGTTTGATTCTAATCACACTGAGCCACACCCCAGCTTTTTAGTGCTACTTCGTGTGCTTGGGGTCAGTGTTGGATAGTGAAGCATGGAAATGTATTTCAACATTTTATATTCATCCTTGTGGGGATAATTTCTGTTTCTAAACTGCAGCAGAGTTAGAGAGCCCTTCACCAGACTGCACACTCCCCTTTTGGAGTATTGCTAGGAGGAGCTCCCAACCCAGAACTGTGTTTCCAGCTTCCCTTGGTCACAGAAATCCAGGTGACAAGTTCATACAGAGGGACTGGAGTGGGAGTAATTGCATCCTTCTTTCAGGCTGGGTTGAAGAAATGTGGGTGCCTTCTCCAAGTAGTCTCTCTGCTGATTTTGTTTTGTTTTTTGTACCAGGAATCAAACCCTCAGCCTCTCGCTTGCCAGGCAGGTGCTGTGCCACTGAGCTGCATCTCCAGCCCTCTCTGCTGACTGACAGCAGAGGATAACAAGGTCTTAGGAGACAGCAGGGCCATGTGATGGAGGAATTGCCTGGGACTGAGTCACCTGAAGGAAGAAAGAGGTTTATCACTGAACTGCTCTGGGCAGAAGAAATAAGCTTCCATTTGTGAATCTCTGAAATGTTGGGGTTCCCATGTGACAACAGTGTCACCTTCACTAAAACAAAAATCTTTTCATGCTTTTTGCACTTTTCTGGAATACAACTTTTATGTGCAATATAGCTCAGTGCTCTAGCTCAGCTAAATAAGTTTGGTCCCTCTGTCCTTACAGAGGTTATAATTTAGTTGACTGTTCTATTTTTAGCTGTGTCTTCTTTTGGTATCTAGTGACCTGAAAGAACAGTAGAGTCTGAAGTAAGATTTGCAGACAAACAAATAAACAAACAAAAAGGGCTGAAAGGAATGGCATGATGCCCCATGACAAAAGTCAAGATCCAGAATTAGCTGGGCCATAATGATAGGTCAAAAGCAACAAGGTGAAATTTAGGCGTGGATTCAAATTCATAGACAGCTATTTGAAACAATCATATTGACTTAGAGGTTATTATGAATTGAGATTTGCACCACTTGGTAAGTAATGGGAGATGAAAATGGATGTATAAGGAACAAGTGAGTATCACAGATTTTTCTCTCTGGTTACCTGAATAAGACCTGCAGGAGGAGTGTACATGTAAGAACAACCTGGGTCACATAGCAAGACTCTTACAAACAAACAAAAACCAGAAACTGGTTCAGAAGATTTTAAATTGTGATCCTTTGAGTGGTAATTGCTCTGAGACATAGAGATTTGCCTTTAATTAAAAGGCCTATTTATTTGAAAAAGAACAATGAAACACAAATCAGGAAGAATAAGATCAAAAGATGAAAATGTAGTTTTTTATTCATTAAAGCTCACATTTATAAAAAAAAAAACAAAAAACAAGAACTCATTCTATGTCAGATTGTGCCTAGGTGCTGACCTCAGTGGTGAAATGGAATATTTGCCTGAGCGAAATTATCATAACAATTGTAAATCATATTTATAGACCTCTAGAGCAGTGCTGTACACTGGAAATGTAGTGTGTAATGTTTGATTTCTAGTAAGCCACATTTTAAAAAGTAAAAAAGATAGGCGAAGTTAATTACAGCCATGTATTTCACTAATGTCAAACATATTATCATTTCAATATGTATTGTCAATGTGAAAGACTATTGAGATATTTTGCCTCCTTTTTCAGATTAAGTGTTCAAAATTCAGAATGTGTGTTACACACGCACACGTCTCAGTCAAACTAGCTGCAGTTCAAGTACAGTAGGTACATGCTGCTTGGGTGCTCTTCTAAAGACTTCATGGTTTCCATGATTCTTCTCAGAAACCTTGTGTCCTGGGTATTGTTTTATTCATATTTTACAGACAATAACATTTTTATAGAAATGACACCAGGACTCATAGCTGTAATGGAAGAGCTGGGCTCAAACCCACCTCTCCCAGTGGCCAGTGTACCCCAGGGTTAAGTGGTTTGATGTGGAGTCAGCTAAAAGTGGCTTCAAATCCTGCTTCTAGGTTGGGTATGATGACACATGCCTGCAATCCCTGCACTTGGGAAGCTGAGGCAGGAGAATCACCCTAAATTCAGGGCCAGCCCGAGTTTCATAGTGAGTTTAGGGCCGGCGTATGTAGCTAGACCCCATCTCAAAAGACTAAAATAAAAATCTTGCCTCTGACATTTACCAGCTGCATTATTTCAGGCATATTTTGTCACATGGACACTTGGTTTTATTATCTGAAAAACGGTAATAACAAGAGCCTTCATGGGATATTGCGGGATTAAGTGAGATAATGCATGCAAAGGCTCAGTGTATCGCTCCCCCTGGCAAGCGTTCCTGAAAGGGATTGGTTATCACCTTGACAACCAGCTATGCTCTTTCCACTCCCATACGGCTTCCCAGGAGCTTCTTTCATTGCACAAGCTTATTTAATATTGAGACAGATCTTGCTAAATCACCATGTTGTCCAGGCTGGGCTCCAATTTGTGATCCTCCTGCCTCAGCTTCCCAGAGTGCTGGGATTACAAGTGAGCACCACTATACCTAGCATAAGATTCATTCATGATATGTGACTTTTACTAAAAATCCATGGCCTAGATGGTGGTTTTGTCTCCCAGGCTCATCTCTCTACATTGTAACTGTTGTGTTCCTTCTTTTGGTCCAACATACCATCGCTATCTTCCTGCAGCACAGGGTCTGCAACATGAGAAACCACCAAGCAAAAGCAGTCACAAAGCAAAAGCAGCCTCAAAGCAAAAGCAGCCACAAAGCAAAAACAACCCCATCCTGAGACCCCTGCAAAGAACCATATCATGACTTTGGGGAATGTAGGAACCCCATCACTCAGTTCTGGGACTTTTCTAAGCACCCTTTTGCGCGTCCTTTGCCATCTGTCCTCTGAAGCTGAGGAGGAAGCCCGTCCCCTCCCTGGCAAGGATGTCCTCATTATCTGAAGTGTCGTAACATGACCCCTTCCCTCAGAGCCAGGTTGGCCTGCCTGAAAGCCAGTAAGAGTGTTTTTTACCACCCTGAAAGAAATAAGTGTAATAAAATATGCAGTTAGCGTATCAAACCCACAGGTAGAAATATTGTGGTTCTCACATATGCAACATCCTGATGGTTAGCGACTGTCCCCCAAACTGTTTTACTTGCCTTCATAGAGAAATGGGTGTACTAAAGACAAGTTCTCAATAACAAACTGAATCATATTCAACAAATGTCAGGCCCCTACCACAGGCCAGATGTGCAGGGTGGCTGGGGGAGCAGAAGTAGACAGAGATGCTGCCTTCGATGACCTTATCTTCTAGAGACAGTATAGATATAAATCAAATATAGGATTACAAACTGTAGTAAGTGTTAGAGAGGAGAGGGACACAGTGATCCAGCAGCAAACCAGATTCCTGATCTGGCCTGCAGTTCTGAGGAGGCTGTCCTGGGAAAATAGAAAGTGACAGAAGAGTTTCAGGAAAGGACTGCTTCAAGATCACCTCAGGGTCCAGGATAACGGAATCAGCCATCATCATCATCATCATTTTGCAGTGCTGGGGGTTGAACACAGGGTCTTGAACAGGCCACGCAAGCTCTCTAATAGTTTTTTTTTTTGGTACCAGGGATCGAACTCACGACCTTATGCTTGCAAGGCAGGCGCTTAAGCCACAGAGCTAAATCCCCAGCCCAATGCAAGCTCTCTAACAATGAGCCACATCCTCCACCCAAGAAGTTTTTAAACGAAGAAACCACACACTCTGTGGGGATAGTAGAGAGGGGGTTAGGATTCAGAAATCACTTTCCTAAACAAGAAAGGTGGACAAATGCTGTGCGAACCAAGACAAGGGAGCTGGGTGGGCCGCAGCTCCTCCTGATACTATCCAGGGCCACTCACTAGTCTCAGAAGACCTGCGCTTGAAAAAAAAAAAGACCTGAGCTTGGTGGCAGTGGAGGAGCCATCCCAAAAGGGCCAGGGTGGTAGCCCCTGTCCTTTCTTGGCAGCAAGTGGCTAGAGGAGTAAGAAAGCATCAGCCACTGGAGAAGAAGCAGAGAGGCAGAAGCAGTGATGGTGGATCCTCGGTGGTGAGTGACTCAGCCTCCCCACAGAGAGAGAGGAAGGGTGTTGGGGGGGGGGGGGGGGGGGGGTGTCACACCCTGGGGCTATGATGTAGGGGCCTTGTCATTAGAAATCACAGCACTCGTTGTGTAATTCCTGACACCTGACCTCCAGGTTGTCAGGTTGTGAAGACCCAATACTACAGCTTGAAAAATGTCCAGCACTGTGTGGTCAACAGGGGAACATTTCCCATGGCTCTGATGAGTTACAGGCACAGTCAAGGTTTAAGTAAGGCTTTCCCATCAAAAGCATCATGCACTGTGAGCTCTGACTGTTTGGGTGCCCACACCCTCCTGTGTACAGATCCACCCTTGACTGAAACTCACAGAACATGAGAGAAAGGAAACTACATTTATGGCCTAGTAAGGAAATACAAATATAGGGACTAGGGATTTAGCTCAGCAGCCTAAGTGCCTGCCCTGCAAGCATGAGGTCGTGAGTTCAACCCCTGGTACTGATAAAAAAAAAAAAAAAAAGGAAATACAAATATAAACTCCTGCTGTACTTAAGGGCTCAGGTGAAGATCTGTGGTAGAGCACTTGCCTAACATGTTAGAGGCCCTGCGTTTGAACCGTGGCACCAAAAAAATAAATAAATAAAAATAAATTTCTTTAATGAAAATTTAAGAGCCACATTTATTGTTACACAGGTAACATTTTTCATATTTGCAATAGCTAAGATTTCTTGGGCCGGGGATTTAGCTCAGTGGCTTAAGCACCTGCCTGGCAAGTGCCAGGTCATGAGTTCGATCCCCAGTACCAACAACAACAAAAAAATAACTAAGACTCCATTCTAAGCTAAGGATACAAAGGTGGGCAGAATGAGATGCTGTCCCTCTCCTCATCAACTCACAGGATGGCAGAGAGACAGCTATTAAATAATTGCGTGACCTCTGAGTGTCATCCTCCCGCCGAGAATAC